>JAFVLL020016595.1:0-56836 GCA_021397915.2 Tor tambroides
TTTGTATGGAACATATATGCTTGCTTTGAACTGGACCGTTGATGTAGCCTATTGTAGTAATTTAATGTTGTCTCTGGTATTCTGCTCTTTGAGTGCATGTGTGTTCAGGGGGCGTGGCTTTGGACGGCGATTGCAGGGAGGGTGGGACATTCGCTTTCAGTGCTATCAGGCTAAAGTTAGCATTTTCCGAGATCTCCATCGGCACCTTTAATTACTATTACTCAGTACTTAAATGTATAATTACACTATAAGGACACCTTAAAATAAAGTGTAACTGATATGATTCCCTAAAAACATTCCATGAAAGCATCAATGATCTAGATAGCTAGATATTCAGCAAGCAATGCAATATTTTAGCCTATGTCATGATCATATGCCACATTTTGACCACTTTTTTGGTGATTTTTATGTTTGTTACTGTGTAAGTAAATTAAAAAAAAATATATGAGAAGAAAGAAAATGGCACAAGAATATCGAATAATGCAACATTTTAGTCTGTTCTCACTATCATATGATCATTTCTTTGCTTATGTTTGCTACTGTAGGAGTGAACTTGCAAATGAAAAATGAGAGAGCAAAAACAACTGGCACCTAAGACTATCATTTTTGACAGAACAAATACAGTTTCCCTAGTTCAATATCAAACTGTCCACAGCTGTCCACTGTCATTATCTTGTTTCATCATGAATAGACAACCAAAAGAACACCTACAAAACAATCATTTATTAAAGGTTTGTTTGAGTTTTAACATGCCTTGGCACAATAGGTTTCAGGTGAAGAAAAGTGATCAATCAAACAATCAATCTGGACAGATACAGCGCAGCCAAAATACCTTCTGGGCTGAATTCTGAATGCATGAGGGGAAAGAAATGAGAGCTGTGTTTGTCCTGAAAATAGAATAAATGTGTATGTAATGAGACAGAAAGATTAGAGGGAGGATATAGAGAGAGAGAATAGACAGATAGAGAGAGACGCACACGGGAGAGAGAGAGAGCGAGCGAACATCAGCGCACAACCACTGGAATCAAGGAGAATATGTGAAGGCAGCACAAGAACGAGGGAGAGAGAGACAGACAGATGGAGACAGAGAGAGACTGAGTGATAGCGGGTTGGCGGGTGGACGGATGAAAGAGCTGAACCCCACAAGATGCTTCAGTTTTGTCAGTGTTTCCAGCATCATGAGGACGATAAAGAACAACCTGCACAAACAGACTGACATAGCAGCAGCTTCCTCCTGAATTAAATCAAGCAGGATCACTAACCAACACAACTCTGCTCATCTGGAACACATCAGGTAAAAAAAAACTACAGTATCTCTAGACTATATACACTTTAAATGAAAATGCAGATTGCTGAATTATTGTAAGCTAAAAATACACACAATTTAGCACAGATTTTTTTTTTTCATTCAAAGACTTTCAGGTTTTGTTACATGCGAGGGAAATAAATTGATTTTATGTCTATGGAGTATGGAGAACTATACTGTCAATAGATATTAAATCATGCATAAATGTTATTTCCTTTGTAACAAAGTCTTTGAATTATATTAGAGAACACAATGTTTTAGACCCGTAACTATGTGTGTGAAGAGGGGGGACAGATAGCAAGCAGTATCAGAAACAGGCTTATACACAAACCTGGCAAGACAATATATCATCTAAAAAATATAAACAGTGACACCCAGTATAAAAATATGAGTTAAAGGAAACACATTTCTGTTCCAATTTTTGGAAAAAAAAAAGTGTGTAGTGTTTGTCCTGGGTATCATATATTTTTACTAATAAAGTGGTCATGTAACAATGATTGACTGAAAAAATGATGAAAAACAGGTGACAAACTAACTCGCTGAAAAACAGACTCACTGGTAGCTGCTTTATACGTTTGTTTCTGACATGTTTTGACAGTTCAGTGGGGAACTGTTTCTGACAGTCCATTGTCGTGAAGAAGAGAAAAGCGTGAGATATTGTTCATGATACTGTGATCTGTTTACAGTCCTGCATTTTTGTTTAAAGTCATAATTTCTATTTTACAACTCAAAAAAGCTTCAGTAACTCCCTTGCATATCACTGAATCACTGCTGTAGTTTTCACCAGTATGAGCTGTGTTATAAGTGATAGTGTCTTTCATATGTCATTCTCAGCTATTATCAGTAATAATGGTTGTTTAAAGCAGCAGGCTATGTGACCTGTTCAGATGCTTCAGTATTTCATTACCATCGCAGAAAGGACAGGTGATATTGCTGACCTCTTGGAATAAATCACATAAATCAGTATATTTAAAATAATTTATCAAGACCTCAGAAATTATGAACAGGAACATTTCAGATATTGCTTTTCATTCAGACTCCTATTGACATTGGCATTCTTTATTTTAAAATCAGTTTAAATAAAAACAATTTATTTTTGCATATAATCGCAGACAAAGTGGTTCATTAGTAGTTCATTTTATGTATTAATGTCAAATAGGTTTTGCTTAAAACATCTTTAGCAAAAACTGACAGGCGTCATGTATTATAACGTTACCTGAGCTCATTTTACATGGTTAGCAGTTTAGTAATAAGTTCACAGAATAAAATTGTGTATTTGAAGACTGAAGAATAAATATGTGCTGCTGCTGCTTAAAGGAAGTGTGCAGATTAAACCTGATTAAATGAAAGTCTCATTAACATTGACTAGCTGTGTACAAACTATGGTATTCTCACATCGACCTCTACTGATGTTTCGCTGAACTAGAAAACATCATTTAAAACTGACAAGGAGCTTTTGAATAGCTATATAAGGTGAAAATGGTAATCCGTTGTGTCTGTAAAAACTCAACAGACAGATAAAATCAGACTCGGACATCTTAACACAAGCAGAGAGAATAAAGCAGCCCAGTGAAGTATCTGATCTATTTATCTGCTGTCTTGTCTCCATGAGTCACGTTAATCATCTGCTCCAAGGACAACATGATTAATCATGAATACAGGCCACAGGAATTTTGCAAAATTGAATCACTTTTGTAATACACTGCAGACATCATGATGTTGCCACAAGGTGGAGTCTGTGTGTTTGCTAGAAAGTTTTCTTAACAAACGATCTATTTAAATGCACATCAGAATGTCGTTTCAACGATCACATTCATTTTCTCTTGTAGCTGGCTCCCTTCCAGAGCCAGTACAAGAGTAGAGAGGTGTGATTCCAGCATGAGGCACTGTACAGAGACGTGAGATGCGTACAGATCCACCGACAAGCTCTTTTAATGCTCCCCGCCGCAGCTCACATTTTCGGACTGATTCTGCGATGGTCAAGTGGCACCGTGCAAATAAGCAACACAATAACACACAACAGCCATTGCTCTCTTTTCACGCTTTCTCACTCTTTCTGCCGCCTGTAGCAATGTGTGCCACAAATTACCCAACAAACTGTTTTATTATGGTAATAAGAAATATGGAAGTTACGACCTTTGCGTTATTAATGGCGTGTGGAAATTACATTAAAATTTCAAAAGACAAAAAGTAATAGCTTAACATCACAACACATGACCTCAGAGAAGAAAAGAAGAAACAACCTAATGTTACCAAAGAAAAATGTCTAAAAATGGGGTGTGGGAAATCGTTGCATCATATGCATAAATATGCACATGTATAAAATCATGTGCTAATGCTTTTTACAAGCAATCAATTTTTTTCACATAAAACTGATTACAAATCCTATAGATTTATATGGAGGGATACAAGCCATATCTAGAGCCAAGAATATCATACACCCTCACGAAAAATGGTACAAAAGTAGTCAGTGAGGTGGTACCAGTAAAAGGTGTATCTTTGTACCTCATTTGGGGTGCATATGATATTAGTACCTTAAAGTACATATT
The DNA here is from genome assembly GCA_021397915.2 of Tor tambroides. Taxonomy (NCBI): domain Eukaryota; kingdom Metazoa; phylum Chordata; class Actinopteri; order Cypriniformes; family Cyprinidae; genus Tor; species Tor tambroides. The sequence continues at coordinate 3,856 of JAFVLL020016595.1, forward strand.
AGTGCTGCCCCAGTGATAGATTTTGTACCTTTTTTTCTGAGAGTAAAGATTGAAGGAGGGCTCTTTTGACTTGCACCAGTAAATAATCATTTGGCAACCATCCAGGAATACCTGTCTAATCACCTAGAAACCATCCAAAACACAATAACAACCTCATAGAAATACCTTGATAACCACCCACAACACTATTAGTATGACAACAGACAAGCACCACTCACATTTCCTTCAGAAAAATGTACAAATCAGTGCAACAGAGTATGACAATGCTGATTTTCTGTTACATAACTAAAACGTAAAAAATAAATTGTTGAAAACAGGCAAATTGACATATTAAGATTGTAAAAAGATGAGCTCTTTACATCTCAATGCAACAAATAACAATAATGACAAAATAACAACACAACTAAATGAAGTCAGCAAACAGCAAAACAATAATCCTATGACAGTAACAATAAATTAACCAAAAATGAAAATTCTTTCATCATTTACTCACCCACAAGTCGTTCCAAACCTGTTTCTTTCTTCTGTTAAACACAAAAGATGATATTCTAAAGAGAATGTTGGTAACCACACAGTTGCATGTTGCCATTGACTTCCATAGTATTTTTTTCTATATGGAAGTCAACGGCTATACCAGCAACTGTTTGATTGCCAACATTCTTCAAAATACCTTCTTTTGTGTTCAAACAGGTGAAAGAAACTTATATAGGTTTGGAACAACTTGAGGGTGAGTAAATGATGAAAAGTGTTCATTTTTGGGGGGGTAACGGTAAATAACCGTATGTCCCAGTGATATCTGTATTTAGTGTGTGCATGAGCGAAAAGATAAAGCCAGGCAGGCTGACACTCAATTGCCACAGAAACATGATTAGAAATTTGATTATGATGATAATGATGACCAGATGATGTCCTTTTCAATATAATGGCTCTGTAGGCTTTTGTTAAGTGAGCGGCATTTCTAGACCACCATGCACGCACGCACACATTGTGGTGTTACAAAGCATGTTGAGCTGGATTAACAGGAGCCAATCCTGTCACATGACTTGAGGTGAAGGTGTGAAGCACTGTCTTTGATGTCCTTTTACCAAAGCATGTCCTTTTACCATGATTTTAAAGGGTAGTCTGTATTTCAGGAAAATGTCCACATAGCCAAAGGCTTTTATGTTAAATAAATGCTTTGAGTTCAGTAAAAGGTGCTAAAAGCATCAGTCACATTTGTCTAAAAATGTGTTTTGTACTCTGTTTTATTCAGACTTCAGCACTGATGTTTATTACATTCCTATTAGTGCTTCAGCTAACGTCACAGTTAAAACACGGTGCATTTGTGGGAGGGTGACACAGATATGATGCATTTGCAAATTAGGCTTTATTAGACAAATATTAATTGCGACAACAACCCTTGACACCAATCTGCTTGCTTTGCTGTCATTTTCATTTTATATTCACTGCAAAATCTAATTTTATACAGACTGTTTTGCAAATTAGCCTTGCTTTTGTGTGCAGTGTGTACAAGAATTTAAAAATGAGCTGATTTTCAGCGCATTTATCCAATTCAGATCTTTCTTTCTGTAGTTCTTTTTCTTAAAGATCACATTCTTTAAGTATCCTCAGTTATGTGTTGATTACTAAGGCACATTTTGTGTAGGCAGTGATTGGTTGTCAAATAATTCCTCTAATACGCAGCAGATAGCATGAAATCAAAATGGGAGTTTTGACTTATCTCTCTGTAAGCTTTGAGATATCTATAGTGTCTTTTAATTTTGGGAAAATGGACCAAAAATACTGATGACTCATCTTACACTCATATATATTTTTTATTTATCAATAAATTTCTGAAGATATTATACTGTACAATAAAATTAACAGTAGCCTAGTCTTTCGGTTAGTTGTCATGTCCCTTTAAACTCTATTAATTATTGCAAAGTCATCAAAACTGACTCGTGGCATTCAAACTAATTATTTTATAATAAAAATGTCAAAAATAAGTCAAAACTATCGTGGCATGACGACGTCACGGAAACCCGGTCACATGTGAATCTTATTCGTGAAACCACCACCAGGTGACATTTTCACTTCTGACAAGTCACAGCCTTCAGTTTGTAGCCCATCTGATTATTTATTGTTTTTTTTAATAGACTGCAACGCTTTATACATCTATCATTTCTATCTATTGTTCCTGATCAACACACAGCCTATTGTTTATGTAAGCATGTTTTAATAAATGGTGTATGGATATTATGATCGAATAACTCTATATTTTTTCATTTTATAATATATAAAAGTCGGGGACCCCCATAAGACTTGATTCAATTCAAGCACTGGTACAGCGTATAGGTGTAGCCTAATGAAATTACTTTTGAAGGCTATGTCATGAAAATGGTATAAACTTTTTTCAGGGGGAAAACATTGATGTGAAAATGACATTTCTAAAAACTTTGCACTGTTAAACTAGATTTTTGAAGGATTTCCCATCCATCATCTCAGACATCCTTATTTGTCATTGACCAGCTACACCCAATTTTCACATACCTCTTCTTCCAGTCTTTACTAACTTGTGCCACTATTTGAGACATTACTGTGACCTGAGAGAGAGGCGAGAAACTCTGGAGTTGGAGCAAAATGTCAGAGAACTGTGATGGAGTTTTCCTCTCCACTGTGAACACCATTCTCACTTATTCTCTTTCTCTCTTTTTCTCTCCCTTGATCTTCCTCTCTGTCTTTCATCATGAGCTCCTCCAGCATGTCTCAACTCACTCGTGTTCTGTGCACCTGCTGGTTCTCACTTTTTGTGTATCTATTCAAGGTCCATTTCCCCTGTCACTCTTTTGTCTTCTTTTTCACTTGCATCACTTTCCTTTTCAACCGTTCTTTCATTCTCCTCGCTATTTAGTACCATCCTCATTTCTATTCCATCCCATGCTTCTTTAAAACTTCTAGCATCGCTTCTCCATATGACCAGAAGAGCAGACAAGAAATACCCGTTGCTTCATGAAAAAGCTTTGAGAGGGCTTTGGAATGCTTTGTAGATAATGTAATTTCCATTTCTCCTCCATTTGATACATTAAGGTTAAGTATGTATCATTAAAGTACAGAACCTTTATGCTGTATGTGCTAAAATGATTATATCTGTATGATGAAAAAGAACCATTTCGCTGCAAACGGAGCAGCTATTATGAATTAAACCTCTGGAGCCTTTCACCTGAAAATTATTAAACGAAAGTATAGACGAGTCACATTTATTTATGTAGCATTTACACAGGTTAAAATGGCTTTAAAAAGTCCCCAGGAAAAACACACCATAGCGATTGTTATTAGCAATAACACAACTGGCCGCTTGACTTATCTACTTTTAGTGAAATGCTCCATCTTCTCAAATAGAGATCTTTATCTCTCTCTGCTTGAAACTGGAAGATTGAATGGCAGGGGAGAGGAGCAGCTTATTTATTATCTGGGCTCCTGTATTCAAAATTCTGCTCACAGTATTGTTTTCTTCAGCATTAGCTGTTTTTTGTTTTCATTGCTGGGGCAAACACAAAGCCATTTGTATTCCAGCCATTTGTGTCATTAGCTTACCAGATTTGTGCTTAACATTGCATTTGCCTTTTGGATGATCAGGGGCACTAGCTGCCCAGCTTGAGCTGTGAGGATGCACAGGGGTTAGTGTTTTCTGTCCTCTCCTTTTCATTACATTCTCATTATAGTTGGCATCACCATGGTCGAGCCCTACAGCAGGATGTTTGCTCTTTGTGAGCAAACAGATTGAAGTCAAAGGTGTCTCGGCACCTTCATGTCTTCTAATTGAAGAGGTGGATGGCTGAGGGAGCTTACGGACACGCTCGCACACACTCATGCATCCACAATGACACGGATGACAAATATATCTCACTTCTAATCTCTGAATCCATTTTATATCCAGGGCAAAAAGATATACAGACACACACTCAGACAGGGATGTCTTAATCAGTAATTTGACCTCTTCCATTAAAAATGATTAAACATTCTTAAAATAAGATAAATGACTACAGTAATTTACTAATTATTTACTATAAGTTGCAAATAATTCTGGCAAGTCATTCTTTTTAAGCACAAACCTCACAAAATTTAGCAGTTTCTCAGGGGAATGTCATAGTGGAATGAACTCAAAAGCATTCAAATATAATTAATCCATGACCATGTCCTCTTAGATTTATGGTTAATAAACAAAAACAACAACAAAAACTGTTAACCAGTTGAGTAAAAATAAATAAACTAATTATTTGAAAAAAAAATAAAAAATCTGAATTTGTGCTTTGTGCTGTGTTGAAAATTCTTTACCTAAAGGCCTTTTAAAAATTGCTTGTAAATCTGTCATTATGCTGTATTATCACCAAATCTTGGATTCGGTGTTTTTATGCACCTACGTTTTTGAGTGAAAAAAGCATTATTTGTGGAGAACTTAAGCAATATTCACTCACAGTCTGAGGTGCATAAGCTCAGTTCAGTGGGGCCAAGGATCAGTATGTTCTAAAAAAGAACAACAAAACCTGTGATAATTTAAAGAAAACAAGTTGATAAAAAAATACTGAATCAAATATTAGGTAATAACACAGCATAAAGAGAAATTTATGGGCAATTTTTGTAGGCTGGTCTTTTTTGATTGGGAACACAAGAAGATGGGATGAAAATCCCCCAAAAGTACAAAAATTATGAAAACCAAAAAAACCAAAAAAATCTTTTGGGTTGTTATACCCTGTCCAATGTGATAACATTAACTAGCATTTTTGGTGAAAAAGAAAATCCTCTCCTGATCAAAATGACTGAAACACATATACCTTTACCTAACATGTTTTTTATTTTCTTTTTATAGATCTTAACGACATCTGGAACAAAGGAATACAAGCAAGACAAAGCAAAGTAAATATATTAGACCTAAACTCCTCTAGCCATCTCTCTAGCTTCAACTCCAGATGAAATAATCTTGATTTAACAATATGCTGTGGATCACCTTCTCCACTGGGAGGCTGTTCTTTCGGCAAGAGCACATGGAGGCTAACGTCGTAATACTTTGATTCACAGACTCGATTTCTTTTTAATGAGCTGGAATGCCTTCCCTCTGACAAGAATGAGAAGTTGAATGATGCTCAGCAAGCCATGCCCTTCAACACCTGGACACTCTCATAGAAGAGCACAGGTTTGCTTAGAAATCGAAGAGGAATGCTCATACTTAGAATTCTGCAGACGCAACAATTCTCAGAGTTCTGAAGGAACTGGTGTCCCTTAGGAGATGGAGATGAGACCCATGTGAGGCTGTCGGACTGGTCACAAGGACCTGCCTATTGGTTTGGTGCAAAAAATTTCAAGGACACTTGAAAGTTGAAGAAAATCATCAATTCAATACATCATAAAATGGCCGAACTTGCTGGACACAATGACAGCGAGAGCTTTATGTTCTCGACTAGTCTGCCTTTCAACTCTACTGGCGACTATGAGTATTATGATCCCGAACCCGATGCCAGCAAGATCATCATCCCCTCCATCTACGCACTGGTGTGCTGCATCGGCGTCACAGGAAATGCCATGGTCATCTACGTCATCCTCAAGTACGCCAAGATGAAGACGGCCACCAACATCTACATTCTCAATCTCGCCATTGCGGATGAACTCTTCATGTTGAGCGTCCCCTTCCTGGCGACTTCAGCTGCGGTGCATCACTGGCCGTTTGGCTCGCTCATGTGTCGTTTGGTTCTCAGCGTGGACGGCATCAACATGTTCACGAGCATCTTCTGCCTGACCGTGCTGAGCGTGGACCGCTATATTGCAGTGGTGCACCCGATCAAAGCGGCGCGCTACCGTCGCCCAACTGTCGCCAAAGTGGTCAACGTTTGCGTGTGGGGCCTTTCGCTGCTTGTAATTCTGCCCATCATCATCTTTGCGGACACAGTCCCGGCGCAGGACGGAGGAGTGGACTGCAACTTTCTCTGGCCAGAGTCCTCATGGTCAGAAGCGTTTGTGGTCTACACGTTCCTGCTTGGTTTTTTGCTCCCCGTGGCTGCCATCTGCCTGTGCTACTGCTTGATTGTGGTGCGCATGCGAGCGGTGGGTCTGAAAGCGGGCTGGCTGCAGCGGCGGCGCTCTGAAAAGAAGATCACACGCATGGTGCTGCTGGTGGTCGCCGTTTTCGTCCTCTGCTGGATGCCGTTTTATATTGTGCAGCTGATTAGTGTGTTCTGCAAGCCGCCGGACCCCATGGTGACTCAGCTATTTGTGATTCTAAGCTACGCTAACAGTGGCGCCAACCCCATTCTCTACGGATTCGTGTCGGACAACTTTCGCCGCTCGTTCCAGCGTATCATTTGCTTCCGCTGGCTGGAGAATGGACTGGATGCTGAGCAGGTGGACTACTGTGCTGTGGCCCTGCGGCGTCAGACCACATGCGGCCCACCGGACTTTCCAAAGGAGTGCTTGGCCTCCGACATGGTGTTTCGTAATGGAACCTGTACGTCCCGTACAACCACTCTGTGAGAGGGTATTCAATGAGAGTGTTAGAGTTTATAAGGATAGTTGGCACAAAAATCTAAATTTTGTCATTATTTACTCACCCTCGTGTAGTTCCAAATCTGTACATTCTTCATAGGTATTCTGAAGAATGTTGGGAACTAAACAGTTTTGGTGACCACTGAATTCAACTGTATGCACAAAAAACACAGATTTCTCAAAATATCTTTTTTTATGTCCAGCATAAGAAATTCATACAGGATTGGAACAACATGAGGGTGAGTAAATAATGACAAAATCTTCATTTTGGGTGAACTATCCCTTTATTGTTTCATTCATTGAGACACAAAGTGCAGTATCAATTGGCAAATGATTGTGCCATTGGTTAAAAGCTCATACCATTCATTTTTATGGAAAATAAACACAAAGGTAGACCATTCTGAGCAGTTGTAAGAACATGGTTGTACACGTAGAATAACTACATTTTCATTAAGTTGAAATTGTTACTTTACCCCAATATTACTTTAGTCTACAATAATCATACCATGATGCAAATCAATGAAAATAATTTGTGCACTGCTCATACAGTACATTTCCTGGCTTACATATTCAGATATCAAATATAGGTATCTGTTATGAGAGAGAGCAGTCCAGTGCATCTGTAAAGATAGCAACCAAAATGTTTGTTGAATCTTTAAATGTCTTTCATTTCTCATTGATGTATAGACATTATTTTAATTCAAATGTGCTTAAGGGAATGGTTAACATCAATCAAACAACATGATGTGGTAATTAGGATATATAATTGACTCCTTACGAAAGTGTGATCACATTTACCATTGCTCAGCAAAATTTTATGTACAAAATCCAGTCACAACATGCAGTTCAAGACGGAAATTTGCTGTGTTGACTAACAGAAAGCTGCTTGCTTTGAAAGCACCCCTTTGTGAGTGATATTTGTTTCATGCATCACTATACTATAACTATTTGCCTGAGAAATTTCACTAATGTGACAGCAAAATAATAGTAAGAAAAAGGTCGCCAAAGGTCAGCAAGGTCAGAATATTTGGTACTCATGATTAAGTCATGAGTGAATATGTCTCAGTTTGCCTTAAAATACAACTGAATTTCCATCAAAAACTCTATTCATGTGAAGATTGGCAAGCAAGACCTCATTATGAACAACCAATATCCCCCATACTGTTAAATTTGTGATTCTTATGTAATAATGTTAATTGTAGATTAATGTTTATATGAAACATATGTTGAAATGGTTATATGATTCGTTTGTGGATTCTAATTCTGTGTACTTCTGAATGCACATATCACCATAGCAAAATATTCCATTTGTTCTTGCTTAAATCATTATTTATTTTGTTATATTTGTGAGCCAAATGATTCGTACAAGTCAATGCTCAAATTTTACCCAATTCATCCTGCTTTAAAACTGTGTTGTGGGTCCAAATTGTTGATATTTGAAAGTAAATTAAAAAATGACATTAAAAGTTGAGTGAACTTTTCAGGTGTCTGCTATTTGTCTGGAGCAGTGCTATTGCATCACATAGTGAAGAATCCTTCCAGCTGCAGCTGCATGATGAACAAGGTGCTCGCTGGAATCCTAATTAAATTCACTTGAACTTGACGCAGACAGGAGTAAAGCTAGTCTACCAGCTTTCTAGCCACTGACTAAAACCACTGTTATCATCTGTGCTTGTTGCATCATTCTCAGTCATTTTGAGGCTCTCCATCTGCTCAACCAATTCATTACCATGGATTGGTTTCAGTCTAATGACAACTGAAATGACACAGATGTGAACGTTTGCCCATTTCTTTCCCTTAACCTTATGGCATGAGTTTGCTCAATGCATTAACTCTTCTTTCGGAGGAGTTGTACGGAGGAGTTGCCACACACTAAAACAGAAACACTGTGAAACCAGCAAAAACAGCTGGTTGTGTTTAGTGACATGATTCATTTTTATTTCCTGACAGACAAAACTGCCTCTAACTATCAAGAAATAGACACAGAGGTGTAGTTACTTCATGCTTCACCATAAGAACATTTCATGGTCAAAGCAAACACATCCCAAAGAGACTTAAAGTAGAAGTGGATATGCAGATTTCAAAGGAAACTTTACCATGTGTTCAGCCAATAAATCAGGCAGGCCACAAACAAATTAATAAATCACAGAAAAGCAGAAAACACAAATAAGAACACATGTCAGAACATGCATTGTTCTCATGATGTTGAGAATACAGAGGAATAAGCATCTATTTTTTGTCTGGGAATTTTCTTCTACAAAGAACATGTATTTGATCTTACGACATCAATTTGGAGTCCTGTCAGGTTGCATGCAGTGACTCATAGATATTTCTTTAGCATGCGTGGTGATGCAGCCATACAAATGTTCCAGATATATGCAAGTCTGAATACTAACGTAAGGTATTCGTGCACTAAAGCATGCACAAAACATTAAACTAGCATTCTTCAAATAGAAGTCAGCTATCTGTTCACTATACTGCAGCATCAATCAGAAAAGACCTAGTGCTCCCAAATGAACCTCTATGAGTAGAAACACATGCATGCTTTACTGCCTCCCTGCTTTAGCCATTACGTTTCATAAGAACATGCACTGTTTTAATGCACTTTGTAAACACTGAACTGACCTTCACAGCAGCAAGATTAACTAAAGAACCCACATCTTTTGAAATCATCCACTGCAGGTGACTCAAATCACAGTGTTAGTATTACTGACAGCATCTGCAAAGTCAGTAGTAAGGACACATGGCCACATGATTGAATAAATTATTGGAGACGTCTGGGAGAGAAGCGAGAGAGAGAAGGGGCAGGGGAGAGAGAAGAATGGAAAGAAAATAATAGTAAGTAATAAAGTGGCTATTAAAGATGATAGAAGACAGAGTTAAATATAACTATAAATTGTTTAATTGTTTAATTCTGCAGTATTGTGTGGCATTGTTGTTATTCAGAAAAATCAGTTCAGTTACTATTCATAAAATGACAATAACCATATGTGAACACCTCACCATGGCGTGGAGTTTCTTCCATTCCAACATTGTACATACATATTATTCCTGTGAAGGCAAAACTGATGTTTAGCAGCCAGTTGCTTAAATATTCACAGTAAAAAATGACCATGAATTTAACGGTAAATGACTGTAAAAATGCTACAGTAAAAACCTGTTAGATGGTTAACGGCAAATTCCCCTACTATATACAGTGAAAAACTGTATTGGACATTAAATGTAATTTTACGGTAGTATACCGTCTTTGGAAGTGAAAAATAATGTTTAATTTACAGTGAATAATCGTAAATTGACATTCCCAGAATTCCCTGCATTACATTTCAAATTTGATGTTTTTTGTTGAAATAACTGTTTCTTCTTAGTTTTTTCTTATCAGTTTTGTACATTAGGGTTGTATGTTACACCTAATGTTGTTAAATGAATGTTTATTGCATTATTTCAGTTTTATGTGTGTTACCATGATGGTGTTTAGTGTTTGTGTGAATGACACTGTGCACTATTCTATATATGTTATTATTTAAAAGCTGCTTGTGATGGGCTTTGGTTCATCATGACCTGCATTTGTGGTTATCAGTGCATTACAAAGGTACAAAACAGATTTCAGTACTTCAATAGGTTGGTATACTAACATTATGTCAGTTAATGAAATTACGGTATTTTTACAGTAAAATTCCGGCAATCACAGCTGCCGTTTTTTTACCGTAAATTTTACAGAATTTTTTTTTACAGTGTTGCTTAATATTTTGTGTAAACCATGATTTTTTAAATACTTTTCAGGATTTTTTTTCATGGATACAAAGTTCAAAAGAACAACATTGATTTGATTTCTTTTGTAACATTATAAATGTCTTTACTGAAACTTCTGATCATTTTAATGCATTTTTGCTGAATAAAAGTGTTATTATTTTTTAAAAAATCTTACTGATCCCAAACAGCAGAGTAAGCAGGTTATCTGTGTGTTCTATGCATACATAAAACTTGCTTTACGTGCACAGAATATATAGTATATACTGCCGATATAGTCAGAGTAGTATGTTATTCTGAACATAGCCATTAAACAGAAAACTCCAAATGTGCATTTAACAGTTTTTCACAAAGTGTTCCGATTGTAATTCATTGCCATTGTTGAAATTTTCCTCATTCAATTTCCATGCCAGTAAAACCTCCGAGACCAACCTCTGAGAAACCTCTATCAAACATTAACAAGGTGTTCACTTTTACAAAACTTTGCTTCAAATAAAAGTTTCTTTGATTCTGGGAAACTGCATAGCTGAACTACTTTTATTAAGGTGAATTCATAAAACCAACATAATTGATTCATGTGCTAAAACAGCAAACTATTATTCATTTTTACAATACACAGCCTTCTTTGCCTCATGCCAAATCCATTTAGTAGAAATTATGGGGCATACAGTTCTGTTACAGAAACTCTCTTTGCATATTAGTACCTTAGAGTAAGGTAGTAATATATACTCTTATGGTACTATTATGAACCCTTCAAGAAGGGTAAAGAAGGTTATTTTGTCTTTACTGATATACTGTACATAAAGGACTAGTTCACTAAAAAAATGAAAATGTATTATTTACTCGAACAAGGAGATTTTGTGTATGTGTGTGTGTGAGACCAGCAACTTTAAAAAAAAGTAATTTACCGTCATTTTTCACTTTAGTTCTCGTTCACTTTAATCATATTGAAAAGAGTGGCTAGAATATATTTTTTCACAATTAGCCCTTTTGTCAAGTCATACAGGTTCAGAACGACAAGAGGGTAAGTAAAAGATGACAGAATTTTATTTGTACATACTGTAATACAAATCTGAATGATCAGGGGGTATGTAAATATATGAGAAAAGAAATTAATGGCGAATGAAAAGAATTGAACATAAAGAATACAAAGAAATTAATATATGAGGATGAACATGACAGGACAGTGCTAATCGTATATTCAGTGCTACCACTGAAACCTTTTACTGTTAATCAATATGGACAGCACTAATCACACTGAATCCCCTCAAGAGCCCATAATGGGTGATTGGATTGTCAAAATAATGCCCACAGTGGTGAGCATATATTTTGACCAACAACTTCTTGCCCTCAATCACAGAAAGGTCAAGTTGGTCGAGCCATTTAACTTCAGACCAATTATAGAAAGCCTGAACAAAATTTAGCATTTGGATGTGAAAAGCAGTGTACCTTTGAGATATGGTGGAACTAGATAAGGTCTCCACAGTATCTGAGTAAATTTTTGAATCAATGCCAAAGCCCATTACCAAGTAATCTCATAGCCACACTTAACTCTTCTGCCTTTAAGGCAAAAATTAAAGGCAGTGTGAGTCAGTGAATTTATCTGCTAGCGTGTAAATGCTCAGTCCCAAGGCTACAGAAGCTCTCTAAAGCGTAACTGTAATTGGAGAAATACAAACTTAATGGAGTTAAAAGAACCAGCAGCCTTCTCAATGCTATTTGTTCTGACTATTAATTGAACATACATAAGATCCATACATTCTAATGCATTAGCCCTTCATACACCTTCAGGAGCATGTTACATTTTCTTGAGTGTGATTTCTGGAATGTTAATGCAAATTGATTCCCTTCGGTCAATTAACATGTGTTCTTTGCTCTATAAATGAAATGGAACACACTTTAGTGCTTCTCAGTGTGCTCCATTTCATTTATAGAGCAATGAAAACATCTTAACTGACTGAAAGGAATCATTTTGCATTAACATTCCAGAAATCACGATCAAGAAAATTTATGAAAGAATTTTCTTGTGAAAGAAACTCGAGGCAGGAAGCAGGTGATGTTAAAATAAATGCTATTTTAAGGTGACCGCAAAAAGACCAACCTTCAGTGCATTAATAATGAGAGTTCTGAGGTAGCTAGTCTCCATTCATTGCTAAAAGACCTAAAGATTATTTTTAAAAAAGTTATGGAGGATATATCATATGCTACTGTAGATGTGAATAAAATCATGCAAAAAGCTTTAAAAGTCACTAGCAGACGCTTGGCAACTTCTCGGCAACCACCAAAAACTCACAATATCAACACCACCAACTCTCATTTTAAATAAAGACCATGAAGAATATTTAGCTATAGTTAGAATAGTTTGAAAGAATATTCAAGACTTCAAAAAAATAAAGAAAATAAAAAAAATTATAAAATAAATAAAAATTATTAAAAAATAAATAAACAGCAAGGTGGTATTACTGATATTGGATGAAATGTGAAAATATCTTGAGCTTGTGTTAATGGCAGATATTATATCAGGCATTTAAACAAAAACCCATTTAAAAACCCACTGACTTCAGGACAATGGAGCCGGAAGTGCTGAAAAGCTAACTCGCTAGGTTTTGGCCTGTAAAAATGCGTTATCCCTGCAGCAGTCTATTTCAAGAATTAATAAAATTCACTTGTTCTATAGCCACCTTTCATGTTCATGAAGGCTTAGTGTTTGATATGGTATTGTAGTGACACTGGCTTCAGTTTTAATGACTCAACAAAAATAGCTGATCCGTGATATCACAACTGCTGCAGTCATTTTAATTACTCCCCACACTAATCTTCTTCTGCCTTTATTATGCTAATGAAGTTTAAATGTGAGGCCAGATTGTTTCCTTTATAAAAATATTGCTCAAATGTGAGGCCATTTCCTCTTTGTCCTTTTTTTTTCAACCAGTTTTTGTTCATCAGCCATGAATGAAGCAGAGCCGTAGATGAACGCTGACTGAAAATGTGCACAGCCCCAAGGGGCCACATGGAGGAAACATAGGACTCAGTCCATCACAGTGACATTTTCTCAATGGTCTACGGCATGAGAATAACATTACCATTAAACACCTGTCACACTGCTAACGTCTATTGTGTTGATTCTGAAAAGACTGTCTCCAAAAGTGCTTTTTATGCATTTGTGGCAACAACTGTTATTGACACTAATGATTAGATGTGACAGCAATTTCTAAAGCTCTGGGGCGCAGTCATATTTTTCCTTGCTACATTATGACCCCTCTTCCAATGTGTCGACATGACACAATCTAAAATTGAGCGAGAACAAAAGCACCTTGCCCAGTAATATTATTAGAATAAAGGTCAAGTAGGAGCTCTTGTACCGTCTACATGTCCTTATCATTTTGTCAGAGGCATGCGGGCCACAGCTTGCAAAAAGAGCTCCCAGACTTGGCTTCCGTCCATAGAAAAATTCTGCATTGAAAACCTTGCTGAGACCCCTGAGGTTGAGTGCTTGAGGAACCGATCACAGGGAAGGTGGCAGATTATGACATTATGATTGATAGAAATGGCTAAAAATAAAACGGTCCACAAAAATGAGGGCAACAACCTCAATTTCAGACAAGGCCCTCCTGCACTATAAACAGGACCAGTATTAAAGAAGAGTTCACATCAATTCTTCATCATTTTGTAAATGTTAGGATATGGACGGACCTCCCGTTTAAAGCATTTTTCTTGGAAAGCGAGGTCAAAGCACGGAGCGTTAGTGCCGCAGGAGAGGATCGTTTAAAGAAATGGTGATTTTATGACCCTCCCACATCTGGTTTCACCTACAGCTCTAATAACCTCCATTATGTTCCAGTGAAGTTTCCAGAGAGTCATTTAGCAGGAATTAGTATTACAAACTGGGGACCTCCACCAAAAGGAGTGAATCCAAATACCTGCCATAAATATACAGTGAAGAGAGAATCTTTTTTTATTCATTCCTTATTTTCAGCCTCAGTGGAGTCAATTAGGAGACACAAGCTAAGGGTAATGTATTGTGTTTAAATCTCAGATGACAGAATTGGAAGGATGATATGATTTAAACATTCTTTCCTAAGTAATATAGCCCAGCCAGGTGATATCTATCAGAAACGACTCACTTTACATAATCGTGACTCACCACTCCATATTTCCACCAATAAACGGCTGCATTCCAAGTGCAAACGGCTCAGATAATCAAATGATTCCTCGTGATTGGTTTACTACATTTTTCCATAGTTTAGATACTGTTTATTGTTTCACAGCTGAATGAATGTTTGTCTTGAGCTATTCATTTAATCAACTGAATCTAATTTGACAAGAATGAGCCGCATGGAATTTACATACAGACAAAGACACCTGAGGCAGTCTTTCAACCCACTGAATCTTTTCACCATTAAAAACCGAGCAAAATAACGATCAATAATTTGCTTTCAGGAGATGCTGATTGTGCTAAAAACGTGATGGTGTGTAACTCATTTTGTCAGTGTATCTGCTTTATGCTTAATTTTGGCTGCCAAACCGCACAATTCAGCAGCTGACCTTGAATCCACACAATAATATACTGATGTATGAGCCACATCCAAGTGACTATAAAGGAATATGAACACATACACATATTCAATTTTAATCTGCCAAGTTGTTGCCTGGAAACTGGAAACAGCCTACATTTAAACTTATTAGCTGGAAGAAGAATGATTTATTACGATTAATTAATAATTCTAAAGTTAACTGATGAACGTCGATAAATATAATGATATAATAAAATTATATATGCAATAAAAACAGCTTAATTAGGTGCATGATTGGTAGAAAATATCTCTTCTGATGAAATATAAAAGGATTTGACCAACAAAACATACTGTATTCATTTGTGTCAGTGCAGTTTCTGTTTAGTCACAATTTGGAATTAATCAAAACTTTTTTTCTCTCTCTCTCGTATGCTATCTTTTTTGATTTGTAGCACAGGCTTCCTGAGGAAATGAATTCCCAAATTCTTTTTAAGAACAGCAGAAATCGCTGAGGGTTCAATGACTTTATTCATGCATTAATGTGCTGCATCTTGTCTCCTTCCTGATTCATAACAACAAATAATGTAGTCTTGAAAGACTTCAATTCAGAATAAAAAATACATCTGGGTTTGTCATTAATAAATAGAAAATGTTGTAGCTCAGACAAAAACTCCCAAGGATTCACCTCAGCTCCATTTATGTGATTGTCTAGACAGGAATTACATGGAAATATCTGCACAGGAAATATTAGATTTCACCACAGATGTTACTTCACTTTAACTATCTGTGCCATAAATTAGTAATATATCTTTATAAAGTTTTATAAACCAGACAAAAGCATTCAAAAGGCCTTAGACTAGCATGTGATCAGATATCTGACAAAGTAAGGACTATGGATTGTTAACTGCAGCGCAGAAGAGGATCCCCTGGGCCTCATGCCAAAAGAGATCATTCTTAGAATTGAATTTATTCAAAGTAGTTGCTCCCAAGGAACTCAGATCACAACACTGAGCATTACAAGAGAAAAAGTGAATGTAAAAATACATTTTTATTGCTATATTTAATATTTCACACATTATGGCCCGTTTCTCATCTCTTGTTTTCCATTTTTACAACTACTGATTTTACATTATGCTAAGGAGTTAAGCGTGGGCTAAGGTCACTGACATAGTTCTGCCTGTCAGACAGACCAGAAGATAAACAGAAACACAAGAGCAGAACAGTCAATCTCACTATCTCTAACTGTTAAACTACAAAGGATTGTGTTTGATGGGAGGGTCATTTGGTCACTTAACCTTTTCTCTTTCAATCCAAGACACTCTGTTTGAAGTTTTATGAATAACTGTATTGAAAAACCTGCTACCATGGATTGTACACACAAAAACGGAAATGAAGTTTTCATGTTTTTCCAAACCTGTATTTTTTATTTTCTGAGTATATGATACATTTTTGGGTGAACTATCCCTTTAAGGCTTAGAAAAAAACCTGAGAACCTGTATTTTATTAAAATTACTTTTACTATATATTACTAAATAATCAGTGATATATAAAAATCACTGCAGCTTGGAGAGATGGTTGTCTATACTATAGTCTATGGATACTAAAACCAACTGCAAGTTCATTCTGTGAGAGCTACTCACTTACAGGGCATTTTCTAATGAGACATTGTATTGGTATAACAGTAAACAAAAAGAGACAGAAAACAATTTTCTCTGGAATCTTAATGGAGTGTAATGATGTAAACAGAATCATTTCTGTAAATGTAAAGGGAACCATTCCTATGAAAACAACGTACAGATAAAAAACTATTTTTATATTATGCATAATCTACACTACAATGAAGTATTACTATAATGTTCATCTTCCAGTTTACACTTTGAAATATGAACTATAATGAATGTATTACTTTTGTAAATATTCTTGCCTTGTGCTTTGTTTGCTCTAACAAACACAAACACAAACACACTCTGGCATCTTCATATTTTATTGTTCCTACATTTATTTACACATGAACTTTCTTGAAGATAATTTTACCTGAAGAACCAGCTTGAGCAAGTGACGTAAAATTGGATAACACACACAGCTGAGAACTAAACTGCCAAGACACCTGCCGGCATTCCAAAACACTCAAGCATTTCTCAGTATCTCCAAAAGCAGAAAGTGCTTCAAAATGAGAAAAACAATTTAAAGGAATAGTTCACCCAAAAATGAAAATTGTCATTAATTACAGACTGATGTCACATGGACTACTTTGTCGATCATCTTGGTACTTTTCTGTGCCTTGATCGTAGTAGTACCCTTGCTGTCTATTGGAAGGGTCAGAGAGCCCTCAGATTTCATTAAAAATATCTTAAATTGTGTTCCGAAGATGAACGAAGGTCTTATGGGTTTGGAAAGACATGAGGGTGAGTAATTAATGACAAAATTTTCATTTTTGGGTGAACTCTCTCTTTTTTCATGAATGAAATTGGAAACATATTTTAGTTCTGGTTCCGGTTTAAGATTAAGTTTTTTATTAGTTTTACATTTTATTTTATTTCAGTTAATATTTATTTTACTGCATTAGACAAAATACAGTCACGTCTAATATAGTAAACTTGCAGTTGCTACAATGTGCCATGGAAAATATGGCTGATTTTAAGGTTGATTGACAGATCAAAGGGGTCTGCTTGGGAAAACCCATGATCTGCACATCTGCTCAACAGCTTGTGAAAACAGATAGACCTTGAATGGCATGAACCGTATCTTCAAAAAATCTAATTGCAGATCTTTAATCCCTCTGTCCCATAAACACAAGATATCACAAGGTGTTATTAGTACTTATGAAGCCAAAACAGAACGTGAAACAGAATTGGGGTGTTGGTTGGTTGACTTTCTTGAAAACAAAAAGCTTGAGAAAGGCAGCCCTCGCTGAGTGGAGTGACTTGGAAAGAGAAAGTGATGCTCGTGTTGGATCAAAGCACTACTCAAAGGGAATTTCATGATCTTTGCGAGTAATCCAAGAGCTTTAGAAAAATAGGGCATGACTGCATTTTGTCTGATCTGCTTTATTCTGCAAGGAAAACTGTAAGAGCATGCAACGTTTCAGACATCCTACAATTGACTGATGGTGTTTTGGGCATGGAGGATATTTAGTAAGTTTAATTGCATATAAATTATGTATATTACATCAGAAACATGGTCTGCCTTTTGGAGAAATTTAAGAATCCACTGAGCTATTTCAGCTCTATAGGAAGCATTTCCTGCATTTACTCACTCAAATACATAAAACATGATGTTGAAAGTCCTTGGTTAAGGAAGTATCAGCCAAAATGTAAATTTTTACATTTATGAATAATTTGCTGCACGCACTAAAACTAAGATTCCGTCCTAATATATGAAAAGCCCAGTCTGAGGCGCCTGTGGTGTCATGCAGAGATATTCACCCTGGCTCCATATTACTGTAATTAGGGATAGAAGTGCAAAATTCACAATTCCTGGAACTCATCTCTCCATCCTTCTCTGAATCTTCTCTCAAATTCCCTGGCTATCAGATCTTCTTTTCTCTTCAAACTTGGACTCCTCATATTTCTGATACACTGCATTTTCACACATGACTGACCATAGAACAAACATTAGAGCAGGCAGCCAAGCGAGTCCATAAGCATACATGGTTCGATTTGCTTATATTGGCCACATACAGCATAGCCAAGACTTGCCTGTATGTGACTCATTCAAACTGCCAGCAAGTTTACAGAAAGTCCTACCGCTGAACTGAACATTCGTATATGAACCAATAAAAACTGGAATGAGGAAAATGAACAGAATGAAGGAAAACACTTTGACATCAAACTCACCCATCAATATTTTCTTCCGCAAGATTTGAAACTTCAAATACATGGTAGTACTGGAATTTGGGTCATTTCTAGGTGAAAAATATTGCTAGGTTTCTCTATGCTTAGAAAATGAAGTAAATAAAACGTTGGTACTCTCTGTCCCAATGCACTAAGGTATGCCGAACACATTTGTCAATATTCCATGTCTGACAGGATATGGAATGTCAGAGTGAAATGACGGGGGTGTATTTAATGAACCATATCAGCCTCCATAGGTGCTGGAAATGAGCCTTAAAATGACTTGGGATCCTATATGTTGCGTGGAATGTAGGAACGCGACTCCAATAATAATTCTTCCCTAATTAATATAGCTGACAGGCTGTTTATCGGGAAAGGCAGGAGAGCGTAAGACTGGTTATGCATGCAATCAAACACATGCAGACGCACAGCTTAGCCAGTGATGCCGAACACTCTTTGGAATACATAACATAAATCGGTCCATTCTCTCTCCTAATGCACTGCTGAATTTAAAAGAGGCATCTGTGGAATGTGGAATGAGGAGAGTCCATGATATACTCCAACAATTTCCTTTGAAGAGTCTGCTGCTGAAATCTTTACCCAGCTGCTTATCACTGGCTGAATGTGAGCATGCCTGAGGGCACAAAGCAAACACAAACGATCAGCAAGCCTTTGAAATAAAACTCATTACTGTGAGCATTTGTTAAACTGACATTACTAATTATTATGGAAGATTGATTAGAATATTTAAAGTGATTATTTGAAGAATTAGTCAAATGCCTTTAAGAAAGTGTAATGATTTATAGCAGTGGCTATAAATTGTTTTGAATGAATTGTTCCCAAATAAATAGTAAATATAATATAAATATAAATCACAAAATTATGATTTCTTAATTTACTTAAAAACATAGCCATAATGCTTTTATATTCATTGTTTCAACATTTGAACACTAGTTTAATGATCAGTTACAGAGTTAAAGAGAAGTACCCCATACTGACAGTTAAGTCACACACAAAAATGTATTAAGTCACTGAATTATAGACAGCAACATTTACTCTCTCTCTCTCTCACACACAACTGGAAGTTGAAATGCATGCTTCAACCCACTGTGGTAATTAAAATATGAATTTACACTATTAGTTAATATAATATGTTATTAGGGTATTACTACTTTATGACACATTTAACTAATAACAATTTATTGATTACTTAATCTATGAATCATATAGAATGTTCATTTGTTGCTGATGCAGTAATTATTAATAAATGGTTTAGTTCTTCATGAGTTATACATTAACTCATGATTATCTGTGCATTAGTTAAGCATGAATTAACGCATATTAGTGCCACCCTATTGTAAAGTGTTACCGGAACATTTCTTTTTATCATCAATGCTGAAAACAGTTATGCTGCTTAGCATTTTTATGGAAACCACAATGCATTTTTCTTTGATGAACAGAAAGTTCAAAAGAACAGGATTTTTTTTTGTTTATTTCTGAAACAATGCTGAATTCTTTACTGTCATTTATGATCATTTTAATGTAGCCTTAGTATTTATTCACTATTTACTATTTACTGACCCCAAACATTGGAACGGTAGTGTATCTGACCACCCAAAGATGAATCTAAATTCATCTCCCACAGAACTGTACCCACAACAGCAAAACATATAGGAAGTTGTCAGTTTTCAAGCGATTACACCAGAGTGCTTTTCCTGTGATGATGTGAAGGCTGAGCACGCCAATTATCCACAACACTGCATGACAGTAAGGTGCTCTCTGATGTCTGGCCAGATTTATCTGATTGGATAATCAGCTGCTACTGAGTACAACACATGTGATCTGTACTTTCATACCACTGTCAATCACAGAATGTCTCTCGGTATCCATGTGGAACAAGGGAGAAAAAAAAAGAAAAAAAAGAAATGAGGAGATGATAAGTGCTGAAAGGACACATTAAGACACATTAAGTAACTGGGGGCACAGTTACTTTTATAGAACTGAGTAAACCCTTACTACATCCTTACTCTTACCCTTAAAAAGCTGCAAATTCTACAAATTGAACCACAACTTGCCTATTGATTTCATAGACATGCATTAGCCATAGCATCAAAAAAAATATATATATTGCTTGTCTCAAATAATGAAGACACAAACCTTTAAACCTTATTGAGCACTTTAATAAACAGTTTTTTAAAAAAATCAAGTAATAGTTAGCAAAAGAAATTTGGTGGTTTGTGGTTTAAACAAGTTTATCTGTACCTTACCTTCACATAGCCTCAAGAATATCAAAACATGATACTGCAAACAATCAAGGAAAGTCATTGGTACACGATTGTCTGACTGCTTGTTTCAACATTTCATAATGCTTGTGAATTACGACCAACTTCACTCTCATAGTGTGGCATAATGACTGTCCACATGCATGCTAACCTCTAAAGGACTGATTTCAGAGCAATTTTGTCAGATTGCTGTCATTAAACACACAATGCTTGGAAAGCATTTTGAAATCATCTTGTTACAAGACTTGTTAGGCACAGTATGGTAAAAACAACATTTAACACATATGATAGAAAGCCTTTTTTTTCTTGGTCTGGGTCAGACTGAATCCACAACAGGGAATAAAAATCTTGACACTGAAATTATGGCTCCTTAGAGAACAAATCTCTTAAGACATGACTCTCTTGAATGATACAAATGGCTATTCAGATGGAAAATTCCTTCAAAATGAAAAATAAATAACCCACATTACTCAACCAAGTATCCTCATCTATTAAGTATGCTCTCTTAGTTGCCATGTGATTGTTGAGCAACTGTTTCGCAAACTAAGAGATCAGTGTGACCAACAGTAGAACATCTTTTATTGCCTCTTGAGAACAGCAGAGAATGTGGCTCAGTGGTTTTAGAGTCATTCCTCCTTGCCCCCCACCTCCCATTTCTTGCTTAGCAGATTGTCCAGATAAACATCCATAAATAATAATGGATTAAAAACATCAAAGGGAAAGGATGGGGTGCTACCCTCAATTCATCAAATTCCTCTTGGAACTCTCGCTACTGTGAAGTTACAAAACCAAATTTATTTACATTTTTACACTGTCCTGTCACAGTCCTACTTGCTTAAACATGGGATTTAGTTACACTACCAGATATGTCAGCAGCCGCTTTATCACCAGCACCAGCAATCCAGTGATAGCAATCACTGGTGTTCTTGTTCTGGGGTTTAACTGCGTAGCGAGTACAATAGATAATGCCCAGGACCACCATCACCACAATGAAGATGCAAAGTGGCACTAACAATCCGATTAGCAGCCAGCTGGTTCCTTGGCTCTGGTCTCTGCTGTTGTCATCATCAGTGATGACCTGCTCTATTCCTCGTGACTTTATTGGGAACAGGGTGGAAGTTTGTTGCACTGGACCAAAAGTAGTTGATTCATCATACACGTCAATATTATCACGGTCTTGTTCATAAGACTCATATTCTCCAAAAAGGACGAGAGGGTTCTTTGCAGTTTCCTGTGTCTCAGGCTTTGTTTGGGTTGAGCTGAACCAGAGCCAATTCCAAGCTCCGCCTGAAGCTGTGGAGGAAGGGAGGACTGTGGGAACTGTGGTGCTCTCATCCTCATAATAGTCTGGTGTGGGCGTCAGAATCGTTGGTGGAAAAAAAGAATTATGGACTGGCTGTTCTGGATTAAGGTCACCATCAACATTAATGACCTCAGGGGAGCTTTCAGTCGGTGCAGTGGTCTCAGGTTCCTCTTCAGTTGTCCGAATCAGGCCTGTCAGAACAGTCTCCACATTGGGCAGCTCAGTCTGCCAGTTCCAGTCAGAATCAGGTGGAGGGTGCCATGGGTATACAGGATCCTCTGGTTCCCAAATGGGACTGTGAGTAATCCATGGATTGGAGACGGTGGTTGAGGGAGTCTCCAGGTCCTCCCCTATGGGTCTGCAGGAATACTGGTCAGATTGAAGGGTATAACCTTCTTCACAGTAACACTCAAAGCCTCCGTCATAATTGATGCACATCTGTTCACACGTTCCTTCAATTTGACATTCGTCAATATCATGACATTGACTCTGGTCCTCTTGTAATGGGGCAAAACCAAGATGGCAGTGGCAAATATGGGAGCCCAATGTGTTCTCGCAGGCATGCGCACATGGGCTGTCTGAACACTCATCCACATCTTCACAGGCACCCTCTTCATCTTGTCGGTAGCCGTCCCGGCAGCGACACTCAAAGGTTCCAGGAGCATTTACACAGATATGCTCACAGGGACTCTGTAGGCATTCATCGACATCTACACAGCCCCGTTCATCAGGTGCCAGCATGTAGCCATCAGGACAAGCACAGCGGTAGCCATCCATCACACGCAAGCACTCAAACTCACATGGAGCCCCATTACAAGGGTCAGACGGAAAGCAACTTACCCCATCCTCAGCCAGGAGAAATCCGTCATTGCAATCACAGTAGTAGTGCGAGTCATCCTCAACGCAGAAGTGATGGCATCCTCCGTTGTCTTTATCGCACCAGCTTGTCTTAGGCATATCAGCGCAAAAAGGTGGTTCCCTGTTCCAACCAACAGTTCCATCTTCCTTTTGTGTGCACAGAACTGACTGGTCATCTTTAGCAGGACAAGGTACAGCTGCAACTGATCCATACGGGATATGAGTTAAGAGGGTACTCAGCAGGTTAAAAGGGGTACTGTACAGTGTATTCCCACCTCCCTCGCTAGCAATAGCTGTGCACATGCCTCGGAAGTTGTACCTGCACAGGTAGCCATCCACTGAAATCGAACAAGGTCCGTCCTTCCATTTCAGATTATGCCCTTGCTCATGGGCCGCAGTGTTGTAAGGCATCACCACACATCGTGGAGATGAGCAGGTACTGGCCAAATCCTCTTGCAGCCAATTGGTGTACTGGGTGTCCTGATCTCCGGTGATCCACGAGAAGCCACGCAGGGGTCGGGTGGGTGAACACTGACGGGGTTGTCTCTGAAGGCCAATCCAGATGTTTGCCTTGCCTCTGTGGTGTTGTCTCAGTTCCACGTTGGAAAAGAGTTCCTTCACCATCGCTGCTTCCTTTGGATGCCTGATGGTGGCCAGGTTCCCTCCGTTTTCTTTGCAGCTCCGCCAAGCATCCAGGAAGATCTTGCGCTGAAAATAGAGCACATAACACCCATCCTCACTGCAGAGGGCATCCCGTTCTCTTAAGTCCTGAGTCTGCACCCCGTAGAGGCACAGTAGTGAGGACAGCAGAATAACACAAAGAACTGGACACCCCATACCTCACACCTACTCTATTTTCTGTTGTGCTTTCTTTTCCTTTTTTAGGAGGCTTTCAATATGCTAAAATACAGTTTAATGCCCTAGTTGCCCATTCTTCTTCTACTTGTACCTGTACTAAACTTTTCCCTTCTCCACCCTCCTCTCTCTGTCCTGCTCAGTGGTGATCTGTGCCTAAGCTGAGTACTTACAATCTCACCCTTGACGTTCCAGCAAGAGAGAGAGAGGGAGAGGGAGGGTTGAAGAGATGGAAGGAGGGTAGGAGTGACTGAAGAAAAGGGGGAGTTGAAAAAAGATGTTTTTGGCACAGGCAGAACCAATGCGTGTGTGTATTTTGGGGGGACTGGGGGGAAGTGCAGTAGTCTCGGTTCCTCTTCACCAGAATGTAACGTATGTTTCTCATAAGTGTGTATGGAAATGGTTTGAGACACGACCCCCCGCAACCCAACTCTCCACCCCGCCAAATCCTGAATGCTGGATAACTTATAACAAACTGTCGAGCTTATTATTATTATTATTTTACCCATGTAAAAAGCTAGAGAAAATGCAAACAAAGGCTATGTCTGTTGTAACAGTCCCACTTACATCTGTCAGCATTTTTTATTCCAGCTTTTCTCTAATCTTTTCTTTTTTTCATATTGTTTTTCTTTGATCAGTTTGAGCTGTGGCACTGTGGGTAGTGTGTGTTATCATGACATATAAAAGCTATTGTGCTCTTAAGCAGGCCTGAATCTGGCCATTTTCCAAACATTCCCCACTACTCTAAAAACTAGCCTATAAAAATGAAAGACAAAAACATAGAAAGACAAATGTTAGTATCCAAATAAGTATGTTACTTTATTTTACTGATACATTCTATTTGACGAATGAATTACTCACAAATTGTTGAGTGGACTAAAAGAGTGGTTCCAATTTGGCAGAGTGTATTTTCTCATAATAGTTTGTTGTAATGAAATGTATGCATTCACATGTCTTTCATAATTGTTGAATGAAACAAGTATTGTTCTTGCCTGACGACTGCAGCATAAAAAAAACCCTTCAAATTACCTGAAGTCTGCCAGCTGCCTGTGAAAAAACAGCAACATCAACCATCACTGCGCACCGGAACAATAATAAATCTAGTTATGCTAGAGGTTAAAGTATCCACAGCCGCAAGAACAAAAGCAGGTCTAGTTTTGTTAAGAAAACAGAGAGGAGGAAAGACTGAGATGGGGTCTCAGTCTGTATATGGTCGTAATGGGGATAACGTTCTGTGGGGGGCTGAACAGGAGCAGCCTGAGGAGGAAATAACTGGATTTCTCTAAAAGATCATTTAAAAAATTCACTCTTGTGAATGAAACACAGATGAAGCACATGTCTAAGACAGCTGATAATATTAGATAACTTCAACATTGCACTGAAGTGGGATCAGTATTTTTTTTTTTTGAGTTTATTTTTCTTGTCTTTTATTTTGCCGAAAGAATCATAAAACTTGACATAATCTTAAACCAAACGCTTTGACTCCTGTTGTGGTGAACATTAAAAACAAATATCACATCATAACATTTTGGAGTGGTGTCTAAAGGTTAAGTGATCTGTAATGGAATTTTTTTTCAGTCCACATGCACAATGATACACGCACACATCCCAAACATAACCTCAGTAAACACAAATACTTCTAATAATCATAAGAGCTTGCGCATATTCATACACTACAGATGTTCAACACGAACATATCCATCATCACCATGGAAACACTCAATGTTAAAAATGCAATCCTGTGTCCACGAAATATAGCTACGCTTGTCTGACAATCTTTAGCCAAATGAAACATGAATTAATAGAAGAAGCTTTTTTCATAAGATTTCAAGGATGTATAAGATAAGAAAATTGTGTTTTTCAGAAGCATGAAACCATTCTGAAAAGGGCACGTGTTTTAAACACCTTACTTGACTCATGGTCTCTTTTCATCTCACCATCAGTGCTGATGTACCTAACCTTCATCTCACAACTCCATATCCAAGGTACACTGAGGTGAAACAGAGGTCAAATCTGCAGGACAGCACAGAAGATCCTCAGGGTACTTTTTTAAAAAAATTTATTTGCCTTTATTTTTTCCTGGAACCGTCCACCCACCACCTGTAAATCACATTTGCTCTTTTCCACCCTCAAGATCACTCGTTCTTAATATTGTTCTCAGGTCTCATGCTGCTTCCACCAACTCTTCAATATCATGCAGAACTGAATCTGAACCCAACTAACTGCTCTGCAAACAGTGTTCCTAATTTTTGCATGTGATACTTATATGAATTACATTTAACCATTCAGAAGATGCTTTTATCCAAAGCAAATTACAAATGAGGACAATAGAAGCAATCAAAACCAAGAAAAGAGCAATAATATGCAAGTGCTATGACAAGTCTCGGTTTGCTGAACGCAGTATATATATATATATGTATGTATGTATGTGTGTGTGTGTGTGTGTGTGTGTGTGTGTGTGTGTGTGTGACCCTGGACCACAAAACCAGTCTTAAAGGTCAATTTTTTGAAATTGAGATTTATACATCATCTGAAAGCTGAAGGCTATTGCTACAAATATACCTGTGCAACTTAAGACTGGTTTCCAGGGTCACATATATATATATATACATACATACATATATATATATATATATATACATACACCATACAGAGAGTACTACAAACTCTAAACACTAATCATTCCATAGATTTAAACACAGCATTCCACAAAATGAGAATTTTTTTTGTGTTGTATGTTACAATGACCTTACCAATCAACATTCACAGCTGTGTTTGGAAACAAGGATCTTGGTGCAGGATGTATAGTCTTATGTGGCTCTGTTTGACATATTTAAAATTCATAATTTAAGCCTTTGACAGCACTTATGGAAAGCCCTTTCCCTGAACCGTGATAAGACTCAAATCCAATTCAGCTGAAGCGGTCATCCTAAAGATACATTTCTGGTTCAGGAATTACTTCCACATACACAAGCATACAGACACACATGTATGTGGATCACATACATCACGTTCAGGCACTGTGCGTAACATCTGTGTTTAAGTATTAAAGCCTCTGGATGTGATTCAGATGAAAGGCTGACTCGATCACAATACTAGAAATGAATGACAAATTCACACATACATAAAAACTGTCCTCCTTGCTGATAACAACTTTTATCTTAGCTGGGGATTATGACACCTGTATCATTTTGTTTCAAGAAAGCCAAAACATTAGGCTTACAGTGGATTCTCATCCAATACAAAATACTTGGAAGAATTATTTTACCAGACAATTTTACTCGGTCCAAAAAGCAGTTTGTCTTTGGGCAGATTTCCACAACATTAAACCCAGTTGGCCTACTACTGTTAAAGTCAGCATGAAATAAAAATTCAGCCCATTTATTTTCCAAAGGCATGTTACATATCATATTGTGAACAAGTAATCTGTGCATATCTTTCAAAACCTCGTAATGTTCTGATCTCGTAATGTTTTGTAAAAATGACTTTCTGGTGAAAACAACTGACTTCTCTCAAAAATTCTCCAACCATTTATGCTGCCTTCACATGCTATTAGAAATTTCCCACTTCTGAAGTTGTAATTACGAATTTGTTGCATTCAAGTGATTTGTCGTCAGAAAGAACAGGACTCATGGAAGACAGCACATTAGTGATTGCATTCTCTGGGGAAATCTTACCAAAAAGATATTTAGTCAATAATCCAAAAGATTTTGAATAAAATGTAGCTTTTCATTGATAACCATATAAACATTGACCACGCCATGCTATTTAAAAAATTAAAAAATGCTATTTTCTCTGTGTTCAATGCATACAATATGCATCAACTGCTTATTCATATACATAAATATACATGACTGTAACAGCAAGAGAAAACAATGTAGATGTTATGGGAAAAATAAATAAAACTTTACAGTATTACAGCTATATTTGTCCCCCATGTTTCAAGTTTATGGCCCGTTGAATTTGGAAACTTGGATATTAAAAATTTTGAATCTTGAGAGGCCGTTCATATCCATTTTCCCACTAGGAAACTCATATTTACAATAATTCAGATAGCACATGAAGGCAGCATTAATCTGCTTAAACCCACCACTGCAAATTCACATTCATTTGCCTCCATTTTGAGTAAAACACCCACTTTTCAAAATCCAATCAACAACCGATACATTGAACCATGTCCCTGCTTTACATTTTTTAATTTTCTATAATTTTCTCAGATGTATGTCACAATATGGGGAAAAAAAAGTGACTTAACAAAAACTGTTGTTTTTGGGAACGTTAAATGTTTTCACATAGTAAAATGTACACCAGAATGTCCTTTAATGCATGTCTGGGAAACGCGTCCTAGAGTTTAAAGGCACAAAACAGACTCTGGTGGTCACAGTTAAAAACAATGAGACTCTATGAGTCCTAGCGCAACAGAACACACACGTAGAAGCTAAAGCAGAGTGGTTTTGATGCATGAAGCTATTCTAAGTCCACCAACTACAATCTGGCCCTGGTTATGAGAGTGAGGAGAAAGTCTGATTAACACTGGGGTGAGTGAAATGTCAGAGTATTTGTGTACCCTCCTCTACAACCCTCAGGGCCAGAGCTCTTACTATCCAGAGCAGGAAAATAGACCCAGATTGAGGCCCAAAAACAACCCCCTCCACTCCACGAGTCTCACTGTGTAACATAATGGGTGTATTGACTCAAGAGTCAAGAGCGGTATTCAGGTTCACAGTGTTGGAAAGCTATAGTTTGAATTGTGCAAGAAGCAAATGTGTTATGTGATACATAACGCATTTTGCAATTTATGTGTTTGTGTGTTTATTCAGCCTGATTTCATTGTCATTCATAGGAATTCAGATGTACTGTTTGCACATATTTTTGTACATATGGATATACTGTACACTGAAACAAACAAATATATATGGATGTACTGACAGCACAGAAAACATAAAATTACTTATGCACAGCTTATGATATGTAAAAAGCTTTATGAATTCTTTATTTGTATTACAAATGTAGTTGATTAGTTATATTTTACTATTACAAAGATATTTTTAGTCACTTACCTAATCACTCAATATAATAATTAAAAAAAATACAAATTAATTAAAAAAAATTAAACATCTTAAAATCTTAAAATTAAGTCTTGGTAAAGTGATGAATCCATCGTCAAATGCAGTAAATACAGTGTGTCCAACAATGTGATTGCATACTTAATACCATTAATTAAATACAACAAAACCAACCTATTAAACCCATGAATTCAATATTCAATATGAACATGCCATACATTTCTACTCAAATGCATAAAAATGTCTGTATGCTACAATCACACTTTACATATGAATACCTATGATTACTGCATGACATCATATTGGTTTATTTTTGGCTACTGCTGTTGTCAAGAGAAACTATTCATATTTAACTTAACTAAATTGCTCTCATGTTCTTTTGACATCTATTAACTGATCGAAAGAAGAACTGACAAAAACTGACAAACAGAAGAAAAGCTGAATCAAAAACAGCATCATGAAATCAGAAAAATGATACAGTAAAACCTGTGCAGTATTAAACTCCTAAAATATTTTATATATCATTTACTCAGACACTCAAAACACTCTTTGAGGTCAGTGTTTAGTCACCAAGGGAGTGGGAAAATGGATTTTCCCATGCTATCATTTCTATACATCATTACTTTTAATGGATCTAATAGCAATGAGCCTCACTAACAACTCGTTATATGTGATTGCACAAACACTTATGCCATTAATCCCAGTCAGAAAGGGGGTTTCCATCGCTGCATTCAGAATAGCAGCAGAGCCAAATCTCTGAATCTTAATTCAGAGCAGGATGCAAACTATTTCTATAATGTGGAACAATGCCAAAGCATATTTTCAACACTATCTCTTTAGAAAACACTACAGACTACAAATCCTTCAACAAGCTCTCCAAAACCCTTCAGGCTTCACAACACGCACCAGTTATAACTTTAGCTCATTCAAGACGCATTTACACAAACACATATACACAAACTATCACTCATCAGAACATGAACGTACTGTATATGGTCTGTTCAGTATAGCAATAAGTGTCCTGCTGAAATGTTTTGCATATTTTGTTTAAGAGTCAGTCACCCTAAAAGAACTTAAACATTCATCATTCACTCAACATGAGATCTGGTACATATTTATAAAGTTCTATAATATATGTTTTTAAGAGCTTCATGGAGACAAATGGAATTGATTTAAACAGCAATATAAAGCAATGGATTTCCAGTTTAAGCTAATAACTTTAAAAGCTGGACACATGAGATTTTCTGCTCCTGAAAGCGCTTTTAAGAGCCAGATAGATGAGAGGAACATTAAATAAATATCAGACACTAAGAAGAGAGAGAATTGGTAAAGAGAAATGAATGAGGCAAGAGGAAAGCTGCATGGAGGAACATGTTAGAAAGAGACTAAAGCTTTTTTCTCTCTCTCTCTCTCTCTCTCTCTCTCTCTCCATCAGACTTTTCTCCATAGACTTTTCTATAGTTCCCCCAGTCACAGAGTTTCACAATACAAAATTGAGCAGGCTTCTAAATTTGTTCACTGGGTGCTGGGCAATTTGTAACTCTATTATTTTAATAAATTCATTTTCTGGTGGGCAGCCAGCTGGCGGAAAACGTAATTCACACAGTATGCAGTTTCATTCACTGAATGGAATACATTGTATCTGCGCTATGCAATAGATTGTGTTTGAGGCTATTAGTAGACAACAAAAGCAATATGCTTTCATGGAGACAGACGGACCCTAAACCCAGCTTATGGTCATTATAACAAAAGCTCTTTGAAATTACAGAAGGCTAACTTACGTCTCTTGGCGAGACTATGTATAACGAAATGTATGGAAAAGTCCTTCTTTTAGGAGAGTGAATCTGCAACATGTAAAAGTACAAAAACAGTAAATACGTTAAGTCAAAGTTAAGTCAGCATATACACGTTGAAGAAAAAGTTGGATTAAATGGTCAAAAGTGGATTTATACTGTTACAAAAGATTCTATTTCAAATAAATTCAGTTCTTTTGAACTTTCTGCTCATCAAATATGGGATCATTTTCCCGTCAAAAGTATTGCGGTCACGGATAAAAAAAATAATAAGCATGAAATCAAAATTTAAAAAGACAAGTAAAAATATATTGCACAAAATTAAAAAATGAAAGCAGATTTTTTTCAGAATAGCAAACAATGGTCACGGATCAAGATAATAAACGTAAATCAAAAATTTAAACACATTTAAAATCATATTGCACAAAACTGAAATATTAATGCAAAATTATCCAACTTGCACACAAAATCATGTTTTCCTTGGTTATATTTCTCTGTTTTTTTGTGCTCTCAGCCATTTTCTGCTCATATTTTTATTTTTTTGTATGCTTATGCTGTTTTTCCTTTCGCTCGTTTCCACATACTGCTCTTGCTTTCCCAAATCTTGCGGTTAGAGTTTCATGTAAATCAGCGCGGGCTCAAGTGTCATCATTGGTCCACTAGTTCTTGATTGACAGCTCCTCCTCAGCCAATCAGTTGAAGAGGGGCGGTGAGTGATGTCACTCCAGTGCACCTCATTAGCTGCCGATGCTCAGCGTTCACTTATACAGGTGAAAATACTGTCAGCTGGAGTAACATCTTTCCATACAGGACACCGTTATGTGTGAATGTGAATGTGTGAAAAATGCGCATTTTATTTTTTAAAATGCGTTATTAAATTTTTGATTTACGCGTTTTATCTTTCGATCCGTGGCCATTGTTTGCTATTCTGAAAAAATCTGCTTTCATTTTTAAATTTTGTGCAATATATTTTTACTTACCTTTTTAAATTTTGGTTTCATGCTTATTTTTTTTTTTTTATCCATGACCACAATACTTTTGACGGGAAAATGATCCCATAATCAAAGACTCGTGAAAGAACTGTATCACAGTTTTCACAAAAATATCAAGCGGCAGAACTTTGTTCAATATTGATAATAATAAGAAATATTTCTAGAGCACCAAATGAGCATATTAGAATGATTTCTGAAGGATCATGTGAGATCGAAGACTAGAGTTTTCTGAAAAAGCTTCACAGGAATAAATTACATTTTAAAATAAGTTGAAATAGAAAACAACTATTTTAAACTGTAATAATATTTCACAGTATCACTGTTTCAACTGTTTTTTGATCAAACAGTATAAGAGACGTCTTTCAAAAATACATATACTGAAAAAATGTCTGACCCAAATCTCCAGGGTCTCTAGAGATGAGAATATTATAGAGAATTGTGGGTAAACTCTTATGACTCTGCCCAATAAGAAACCACATACCAAACACCCAGAACATCCTAGTAAAAACCTAATGAAGCCATAGCCACCCCCACAAGAACACTACATTGTCTTTAAAAATCTTTTTTTTATTTGGTACATTATTAAATTTGAAACACATTTGAAACAAAACATGATTCAGCCAATTCATAAATATTTTAAATAATTATGAGCACTTTACATGTCCTCACAAGTCATTTTAAAACATGTTTCCCAATACTTATGAGGACATTTTCAGAAATATGGCCAAAAAGTGTAATGCTTTTCAAATAGTGCAGCAAAACCTGCACACGTACACACTCACTCAAACACACACCACAAACATTACTGCTGTAGGAGGTTTAAACCTCATGTTTTAAAAATGATCAAAGCAATACTGTTTTATTTATGTGTTTCTCTCTCTCTCTCTCTCTCTCTCACACACACACACACACACACACACACACACACACACACACACACACTCTCACACTCACACTCATTTTCTTCTTCTCACCCCCATCTCTTCTTTTCTAAACCCACGTCTGGCTTTCAGATCAGCAGGCTCTGAGTGTCTGCAGCAGTTAACCCCTCCTTTATCTACAGCCCAGTAGTGAGAAATTGAGAAAGAGAGAGAAAGAGAGACAGAGAAAATATCCTTCTTTGTGACCTCTCTTCCATTGTCCTCCCTTAGAGGTTCTGATGGAGATAGCGCATGTGTCTGCAATTCCCATAAGACGACAGATCTAGAAATGCTTATGACCATCAGAAACTGCTAACAGAAGAACAATAGATCCATTTCTGGCTCTTGTTCAAGCCACGCATACCTTTGCTTCTCACTCTCTCGAAGGAGAAAAAGAAAGGAGAGGGAAGGGTGATGGAGTTCTTCCCTGCAAGAGACTTTTGAAATGGATTTCTATAACATGATATGTTACCGTTTGGAGACAGTTGGGTGGAGCCTTCGAAAAAGCAGCCATCATAAACTATATGACTTTTCGTTAACGCTTTAGATTACAACCCGCAAAGAACTACGTAAGTACACTGAATTTACAGTGTGCGTTTCTGTAATTATAGTGTACCTATAAAGAATGTACGTGTAGGTATAAGGGAACAATGTGATATGTTTGGGTAATAAGGGGGTAACAACCAGATATGCGACCTGCAAAGGACTGCATAAGTAAACTGATTTTACAGCGTAACATTTTTTTTAATTATAGTGTACCTCTGTGTAGGTATAGGGGAATAATATGGCAACGTTTGGGGAATAAAGGGGTAACAACCTCTAAAGTTACAAATCATTTATTCTGTAAGTATTTTGAAACTAAGGGGTACTATTATAATATTACTGGTATGGCCTAAACAATAATCTTATGTTTGGGAGTTATTTAGAAAGACTATTCTTTTTATAATTTTATATTGGTATTTTATTATAGGCCTAGGTATTTTTAACCTTTCTATTATTAAAGGAAACATGATGGAGATTACTGAACAATAAAACTGGACATCTAGTGAAATGAGTTAATGAGTTTCTGCTATGATTTATAATTCACAAGTAAGCTTATTCGTCGATCTCAGCAACTTCACACCAGCAACTTCCCAACACCACTATCACCAAATAACTTTGCATGATATACCATCAAGGTTCAATGTAGCTTAAAATAAGATTACCTCTTTCCAGCTGTTCTCAGAAAAAAAAAACAAAAAAAAAAAAACATGAATAGTACAAAACATGACATTTTTATAGCAAAAAAGAGGGTTTAATTTGGCCATCAAACAATTAAAACTAGTGCAATATTTTTCTCTGTAATTACTGTGCAAATATACACTTGTTCTGTGTTTAAGCCCAACTTGTTCCTCCCTTGTTCCATGTAGTTACAGGGTAAATACACCATTTGCAGGCTGTAAATTAAAGTGGTGATTGCTACCTCCTTGTTCCATGTAGTTACAGGGTAAGTGGCTACAACAAATTGCTCTAAAATGATTGTTTTATACAGTACGTCTTACATTATATATCAGGTAATATATCAATAAACATGGTTACTATTTTATTTAATTCAAATATTATTTGAAATTTGGGTTTTTAAATTAAAAATCACACACAATATGACAACAGTAACAACACAGGCAAAAGATAATAAAATATAAAAATGTATTACACCAGTTCAGAAAAAAAGCATAGCAACTCCATACTTATATAGCTTATACAGTTAAACCAAATTATTTTGAAAAGATTGTTTAAGAACAAATTTAAGATTTTGTTCAAGTTGGTCATGTTTTTCACCCACTGAGGAAGTTAAACTATTATGGCCAAACCATCACATCATAAACACAGAGTAATAAACACTGAAAGTCAAGAACTACTGCGAACTGACAGGATTTTACTGTCTTTGATTTTACCGTTTTGATCCTCATCCTCAAGCACCATTTTGACTAGTTCACAGTTCCCGGTTTCAATCGCCTCTCAATGTTGTGAGAACATACTCGGACAAAACCCTCCAGAACAATTCCCAGTCAGTTTCAAAAATCTCTCTCCTCTTCGCTTCGATTAGTTTTCTTGTATTTTCAACACATATTCCTGTCATGAGCGCCGCAAACACGGATAGACTCGTCTCAAGCGCCATTCAAGCTGTTTTTAGTTCCCGCTCACCAAGATTTAAACGAACACACTCCAGACAGTTTAAAAGTTGTCCCTCGTCTGCGCTTTGATTATTTTTTCCTATTTTCCACACGTTTCAATCTTAAGCACCACAGACATGGATTTCGTCGCACACAGAACCGTTCGCGTTTGAACCTCCAAATTCCTAACCAGGTTTGCCAGGTTTTCACAACAAAACCCACTCAATTGCTACTCAAAACTAGCCTAATCTCGTTTCGAGGGGGGTTCCCCGGT
This sequence comes from Tor tambroides, assembly GCA_021397915.2. NCBI lineage: Eukaryota > Metazoa > Chordata > Actinopteri > Cypriniformes > Cyprinidae > Tor > Tor tambroides. Next base: position 38,959 of record JAFVLL020016595.1, read on the forward strand.
AAAAACTCCCCGGGAAAACCGCGGACTTGGCAACACTGTTCCAGGACCGTCGGGTTATTACTTATTACTGATATCAACCCAAATTGGCTCAAATCAAGTCAGCTAACCCAACAGTCTCAACCGAGCATTTGGATTGAAACAATAACCCAGCCTGTTTAAAAAGTAAGCCTACATAATGTATGTTTTTGCTTAATCACTTGCAAATATTGTTGTATAGCCTCGTAAGTTGTTGTAATATTAGAATAGGTACCCCTTAGTTTCAAAATACTTACAGTAGAAATAATTTGTAATTTTACAGGTTATTACCCCTTTATTCCCCAAACTTCACATATTATTCCCTTATACCTACACGGAGGTACTGAATAGGTACACTATAATTACAAAAAAGTTACACTGTAAATTCTGTTTACTTACGCAGTACGTTGCAGGTTGTAATCTAAAGCGTTACCGAAATGGCACGTATGCGGGTTAAACTGGGTCGTCGTATGACTGTCCTGCTCCAGTTTAAACTGTAAATATCAGATATCAGATCCGTCTGATTGCTTTCATATTGTCCCATTGTTTCTTTTTGAACTTCAGAGTAACTACAGTAACATCTAGATTTATCTCATAACATGGCCAAAGGGTTTCGTATTCCTTTCGTGCTCATGAAAATGATCAAAGAAGAAATGACCAACTCTGACACACTTTATCAGCGTCATGCTCACTGTGTTTACATTCGGATCCCAATTCAAATGTTGTTTTGATTTGACTGTCAGACAGTCAGCTGGCTAAACAAAACAACTGAGAGCTCCCAGAGCTCTGGGAAACAGGGACTCACTCCTTATTTTTCTTACAATCAAATATATGCCCTTGTGAAAAAGAATTAAACTTTAGCATACTTTAAAAAGAGTTATTTCAGAAATAACATACTTTAAAAGAACATACTTACAAGCGCTAAATGAACAAATGATTTTTGACACTTAACTGCATGTTATTTGTACTTATGTATTATAGTTTTAATTTATAGTAGATGCAATTAACTGAACTTCATAGTGCTTTTTGACCCACTTAAAGCAACTTTTTATGTAAATTCATAATTACATCTATTAAGTATTATTTCATTGTCTTTGAAAAAGTATACTGCTGATCGCACTGACAAGCATTTATGGTAAACTAAAATATCCTTCAGTCCATCTTTTCTATTGAAACATTGTATGTTATGAAGTCATATATATTTGTAAATACACATTTGTAATGGTGAAGTTGCTATCTGTTGCATTTAAAGGCCTATATTAACTTTAAAATAGAATAACACAGTATAAATAAAAATCAGATGTAATTTACATTCTATAAAGCATGGTTTAGTTATTTATGAAAAAGTAAAGGTTATTATAGCTCCACCTTGTGAATGATTTCCACAAAAATAGGTACACATACCTGTTTATACAAGATGTACAAATAGATGAATTTTCATCACAGCAGGCAAATCGGGTTTGACTTTATTAGTCACTGAAATTTGATTCCCTGCTGGTGGCTTTTTTTAAATTAATTTTTTTATTTTTTTATTGTAGCTGATCCATATTAGAAGGAATGTTAGGATTTCCACCAAAGAAGATGCTTACGAATTTTCAATTTCACAGATAATATGTTTATGGCATACATTTATAATTTTTTTTATTTTGTTTACTATTTTATTTGTTTTATTTTATTTAGATAGGACAGTGTAATGACAGGAAGTGAAGCGTGAGAGAGAGAGAGAGAGAGAGAGAGAGAGAGAGAGAGAGAGAGAGGGGGCGGGATCGGGAAACGTCCACGAGCTGGGATTCGAACTCGAGACGCCCGCAGCGCAACTGCCCACAAGGCACGTTTATGGCATTATTAAGGATTTTCAGTTGTAGAGTCCTCTATAGGTGCCCTTTTGATGTGACTTGGCATGCGTCCTAAGAATGTCCTAGTCTATGCATATGAAATTTCATTAAGTTTGGATATTTCTGGATGTTTGGAGTTATCAAGTTCTTATCAAAATAAGGGTACTTCTTTAAAGCACAACAAAAGATTATTAAAAGACTTAAAACGTACTTTACTGTACTATATAAATTTTTATTTTGACAGTATTACTAATTGCATATTTTAAGAGTGCTTATTGTAAGTGTTATATATATAACGTGTGTGTGTGTGTGTGTGTATATATATATATATATATATATATATCCACAATAATCTACACTCCACACACCATAATGACAAAGCAAATAACAGGTTTTTAACATCTTTGCAAATTTATTATACATAAAAAACAAATGATTCCATTGCATAAGTATTCAAGTATTTGGAACCGCACACACATCTTAATAAAAGGTCTAACAGCTGAAAATGCATATCAGAGCAAAAACCAAGCCCTGAGGTCAAAAGAACTGTCTGTAGAGCTCAGAAACAGGTTTGTGTCAAGCCACACATCTGGGGAAGAGTTCAGAAAAAATTCTGCTGCATTGAAGGTTCACAGAATCATGTAGCCTTCATTATCCATAATGGAAGACGTTTGAAACAACTAGGACTCTTCCTAGAGCTGGCCTCCTGGCCAAACTGAGCAACTGATGGAGAAGGGCCTTGTCTAGACTGCTGACCAAGAAGCTGATGGTCACTCTAGTTGAGCTCCATGATCATATATGCAGATGGGAGAAACCTACAGAAGGACAAACATCACTGCATCACTCCACCAATCTGGGGTTTATATCAGTGTGGCCAGACTCAATCTTCTCCTCAGTGAAGACACACAAAAACTCACTTGGAATTTGCAAAAAACCACCTAAAGGACCCTCAGACTATGCCCACGTACACACTACAAGTTTCAGGAGTGACAACCGCATTTAAATGCGGGGGTGAGTCTGGTAAATTATCATTCCATGTGTGTACGGAACAGCAGTCACTCCCGCATTTGTAACCATAGCAACATTCTGTCGTCTTGCAGGAGTGAGTAAAAGTTTAGCCGTTTGTTATGTGCCATTTTTTGACTAAAGACTCTTTTTGTCCGTCAATTTTAACTAAACTACCGCTGATAAACGTGCAGCGTTGTGTTTATGCTCGGGAGGCTGCTTTAAAGAGTGCTGTCTTGCAGTGTTGGCATGTCGTCATATTTATAAGCGCTTGTAGGCATGTTGTTTGATCTTATCTCATAAAGATAGGCACTTCATGAAGTAAATAAAGTGGTCTGTTGTGGATATGAAATATATGATTTTTTTTTTTTTTGGTGTTATAAAACATAATGCATTTGGGTGTTTTAGTGTTTTTTGTGCTTGTCCTTGTTTGGTTTTTTTTGTTTTTTCTATGACGATCTGGCAACACTGTCACTTTACCGCAGGGCTCATGAACGCAGCTAGCCCCGTGCTAAGTTAAGACTTCGTTGACAGTTATTTTCTTGCATCTCACATACAGACGAATACACTGATGCATGTTCAAATACATCATTAACAACTAGTTGCTCAGTTCAGTTCCGTACACACTGTGTAGAATTTCTGTAAATGCGGTTGTCACTACCTGTATTTTTCGGGAGTTAATGCAGTTGTCACTCCTGTATTTTAGTGAATTATGTACAGAACTGATTATGAGGCAAAGGAACTGGACAAACCGACTTAGCTGTAGTGTGTACGTGGCCTCTGAGAAACAAGATTCTCTGGTCTGATGAACCTCAGTTCTAAGCATCATGTTTGAAGGAAACTAGCTCTGCTCGTCACCTGCAGAGTACCATCCAAAACGTATAGAGATAGCCTTAATGAAAACCCAGTCCAGAGCATTCAGAACCTCAGACTGGGCAGAAGGTTTACCTTCCAACAGGACAATGACCCTAAGCACACAGCAGGAGTGGCTTATAGACAACTCTGTGAATGTCCTTGAGTGGCCCAACCACAGCCTGGCCTTGAACCAAATCAAATATTTCTGGAGAAAACTGAAAATGTGCATCTGCCCCCATCCAACCCGACAGAGCTTGAGAGGCGAAGTGGTGAGGAGAAGAATGGCAGATAATTGCCAAATGCTGATGAGCAAAGCTTGTCGGATCAAACAAAAAAGACTTGAGGCTATAAGGTGCTTCAGCTAAGTACTGAGTTAAGTACATTGCATAAGAATTCAAACCCTTATTTCAGATTTTTTTTTATTTTTTTTTTTTATAAATTTACAAAGTTGGGACAGTTCTGTTTTTGCTTTACCATTATGGTGTATGAAGTGTAGATTGATGTGGAAAAAAAGTAATTTAATGCAGTTTAACATAAGGCTGCAACATAACAAAATGTGAAAAAAATGAAGGGGTTTGAATACTTCTGCAAGGCACTTTATATATATATATATATATATATATATATATATATATATATATATATTATATATTAGATGTATAATACACCTGTACCTCTCATCTTCAATACTATCACGATACTTTAAAATATAGATATGTATTAATTTTTTTAAGAATTTTATCTCCTTACAAGTATTGCTAAGCAAGTATTTTGAATAAGTTGAATGATACACTTAATATACAGACTGTCACAATTAAAAAAAAAAACATATCTTAGCAGTCACTATTGCGATTCTATATTACAATTTATTGTGATTTTTGTTTGCTTATTAAAGACTAGACAATGGAAAATAGTTGATTATACCCTTAAAAGAGACTGTATATGATGAGTCATATTAACAAAAACAATGCATCACATCTTCCTAAACTTTTATTTCAGGAGCATACACATACACAGTGTATATTTAAAGTACCTTGAACCATGAAACTTTAAAGTACCAAAACCCTGAACTTGCACATGAATATAATAGTCAAATGTTCAACAAAATGAGCAAAAAAAAAAATACTTTCTGAAATAAAATAAAGTGCTATATGTTACTTTGCATACCGTTTTAGTCATGTTTAGTCATGCTTTCCCAGCAGTTGGGATTCAAAATGTGAAGGTGCAGAAAGAATTTTGTCTCCGTCATGGTTTTGCTTTCACGCGCCGGCTCTAAACGCATATGATGTCATCTAATACAGCGGCACTGCGCACGCAGAACAATCGCTGTATGACATTAAAGCACCGCGAGAGCTACAGAGAACAGGCGGCTCCACATGCTCTGAATCACTTTCGCGGTACTTTGATGTCACACAGCATGATCGTTAGGAGAATCGATTTTTTCACCCACCCTAATATATATATATATATATATATATATATATATATATATATACACACACACACACACACACACACACTACAAGTGAACACTGAGTACAGTTAAGCGCACTTCTTTTTCACAAACCTGGATATATTTTCAATCCCTTTTTATTACTGAAGATTTCTGGAGCATTTTCAGACAAAATGGAAAGATGTAGCAGCTTGTAATAGCTTTTTAAATTTCAAGATAAAACAAAGCTGTGTCTACTTTCCATAACAGCATACAAACAGAGATAAATTAACTCCTGCCTCCCCCTTTTTCCCACAGCTGAGGTCCCGGCAAAGGTGACCTCTTAAACCTCTTTGCTTTTAGCTTTCATACCAAAGACCCAATTTTATCAGGCACACCCATTAGAAGCATAAGAGTGCCTCTGAAAATATGAAAGACAACAAAACAGCATCTCCTTTAGGACTGTACAAACACTGAGCAAAGGGGAGAATGAAAGGCATAAACATCTTTCAACACTTTTCACAGACCGGTGGATGAGAACTGTAAAGCCATTACAGCTTAACTGACACTGACCAGTCCACTTTGCCAGAGTGTGGGAACTAAACAGCAGAGCGGAAACCAGTAAAGCACTGCCACGTGTCACAGCCGATGACCTCCCTGGGTTCTGTTATGATTGCCTTTCTGTAATTTGCTGAAGGTTTTAGCACTGAAAAGTGCTGTCACTTGCATTGAAACATGATTTGTGCTTATTTTAGCTTTTTGCTATTATCAGAAGGAATGTTTTAGATTTAATTACATTTGAGATTTGATTCAAGCCCTTGAAATGACAGACAAAAGCTTAGCTCTTCATTCAGACAATATTGTTTTTATATTGTTGTTGCTTCATCATTTTCAGTCACCCTGATCCAGAAACACGGATATAAACCAACATTTAAATAATTATATTTCACCAACGGCTTGAAGCTGAAACATAATTATAATATCATTAGAAAGCTTAGATTTTATGCATAAAATTTAAAATAAAGTCAGATCAAGGCTAAATCTTTCAATCTAATGATCAAAAAATTGAATCAGAAATAAAAAGGAAAACTGTCATACAAACTAACATTAGAAAGATGTGACAGAGTGACTGAAAATGATGACGTAGGTCACATATTGGTACAAGAAATATAGGTAAATAACTAACTAAATAGATTTTACTGAATGCAATAAATTACATTATACAGCCTTTGAGACATGAGTAATCTCTAGCTCAGACTATACAATCTCTAAATTACTAGAAGGACTATTCTCTGTATTCTTTATTCTATTCTAGTCTATTTTTAAATTTACTAAGATTTCAAATACATGATGAAGTAAAATAAAATATTTATTTGTTTGTGCAGTCTGATTGCGTATGCACTTGGTGGTGTTGCGGTTGATTTATGAAGTGTAATTGCACAAAGTGCCTCAAATGCAAATAGGTTTGATACATCTGAAAGAAAACACCCATTTAAACAGTAATGTATGTATATCTGTATAGGTGTGGGTGTGTATATTTATACTTTTATTAACAAGGATGCATTAAATTGATAAAAATGGCAGTAAACACATTACAAAACAATTATATGTGTGTGTGTGCGCGCTAAAAAAATTAAATCTCTTAAATCTCTCTTAGAAATGATTTCACTGTCAAAAAATGGTGCAAAGAGACTAAACATTTAAACAAAATCAGTATAGGGTGGCACAGAGAGGGCAACGAGAGTAACATTTGCATCACCCCACCAATTTTTCCACAGGGTGAGTAAAAAAATCATATTTTGATGAGAACTATAATGTGGCAAGAAATGAGCCACATCCTTGGGGATGACAGTGATTTGGGAAATGGGTTATGAGAGGAAATACCAAAGAGACTTCAGAAAAAGCACAGTTACTACGATATAGTGCCTGGGTCAAGGCCACTGCTAGATTATTCATTAGCTCAAAAACAAAACTGCAGTGGCTATTAAATCTTTGATAGTACCTTCACAGTAAATCAGAGGCACAGCTGGAATTTTGCAGTCAGTAGAAACTGCGCAGCGAAGACAGCACTCAAATGCATGTAAGGACACAGAGAGTTTGCTAATTAAGGGGTCCTAAATGGATTTGCAAATTCAAGATCTACATCCCTTGCTTTTCATTAAAACAAGAATTGTATATCCACTCACGGTTATAAAAAAATAAAAAAAAATCTTAATGCATTGCAAAATCTCAAAATACTAGAGATCTTAAAAAGCATCCCTGATTTAAATGATGTTCTTTGCTTCCCCACACAGTCTGAGAGACCCAACCATGTGCTGACTCATACCTTTGAACATTTCCAAAAAGAAATAATAATAAAAAAGAAACTCTTAGTCCATTTGAAAACAAAAACACTTGCCAATTTCCTTCATTACAATGATTAACAAAGTCATTCATTAATGTGGTCCCTCTTAACATTCATGAATATGCAGTTTATCTTAAGGAAGATCAAAGCTAAAGTCACCACCACTATCTTTACTGAGGCTGTTATTTCAAAGCCATTGAAGAACCATTGATCCCACCATATTAGCCATTAGCCTAGTGTGGTCCCTTGAGGTTCAAAGTCAAAATTTCAATTTCTTGTCAACATCTGAAGACTCCAGCACTGGCTAATACTTCACATGAGAACTAATGGATACTTGGTGGAGAACAAACAAGAAAACATTGCAGATTAAAAGTTTCCTGGGGTGTGTTAGCCTGCTAGCTGGCTGCTACACATTTCCAATTAGTACTTTGCTGGTGTGGTACCGTACGTCTTGCAGTGGTAAACTCATTATAAATGTAACACAGTGGAAAATTATCCACTTCTGTGAGGAGAACTTGTGTGAATGTATATACTGTAAACCACCTCAATGAATATTTGGTATCCATTTCAACATTTAAAAACAGCAGCAGGGACATATGTAGCTTAAAAACAAGTCATGTGAAGTTGTGGAAGTTTAAACAGGTGTTGACTGTCAACCTCAGATGGCCTCTGTAACCATAAAGCACTCCCAGAACATCCTCCCAGTGTATCCAAACAGTTCAAACAAAGCCCTGAGTCTCAAACTGGGCTACAGAACTTGTAAATCTAATTAAGACTCACAGCGGCTCTCTTATTCTTATCCACTATATGTCTAGACTAAAACACGCCTGATATTTCCAACCAAACTGTGGGTCTAGTGTTCAACGTTTCTCCGGGAATGACCCATGGTGTTCCTACATCTAGCCTCAGATAGCCCTTCTCTGGATGTTTGATCTTTATGGAACAGAGAGGCCCCGAGATGAGACGAACATGTCATCTTGTCACATGGACGATGTTCTCCGGAGCAGCTGGATGTTCCTGTAGGTCAGCAGTTTAAATCTCACACAGAGAGGCCGAATGATTTCAGATCCCACTGTGGGTGAATGGTGCTATTGTTTCAGCTGAGGTGAAACCCAATCTCTGCCTCCCAGTACACCACAAAATATGCAGGTCTCTTCCTTTCTTCCACCTCCACTGATCTTCCTTCTCTCTCTCGCTTTTTCTTTCTTTCTTCCTGTACTCTAAATGATGCTACTATAAAGGAAGTGCAAATCCATAAACAGTATTTTCATAATCTAGACTAGTGAGTTGTTTCAATGACTAGTCATTCTTAAGGTAGACGTATAAAATGTAGCATCCTATCCGCTGTACTTCAGATGTATTTTTAAGGGGCATTCAACAAAGGATCAGGAGTTTTGTATTCAAAACAAAATTTCAAAAATGACTTAAAAAATGTAAACTGACGTGGCAACCTAAAAACGCAATGCTCTTGGAACAAAACACTGAAGAGAGCAAAACACAACGTTCGCTAAAAATACCCTTGTGAAGTGTGTTTAACTGTATTAACCGTGTACTTAGAAGCTTAGAAGTATTTAAAAAACATCACTTGGTGATAATGAAATAAAAAGCCGCTTAGGTTAAGTTATTTAAAGAGTAAACTATAATGACAGTGTTCCTCAACACATGTTGTTGTAATGGTCAAAATAAACATTTTACTTTAAATACACTTTAAATCATTGTTTTAATAATATTTTGCTTAAAGAAGTACACATTCTGATGCGATGACTTATTAAAGTACATGTAAATGACTTAATTATAATTTTTACTCAATATAATTTCAACATCAATATTACATTTAAAGTCAATATAGTACATTCAGCAGTACCCTTTAACTAGATTTCAAAGACAATAGTAGTAAATATGAAATTACATATAAGGACGTTGTTAAGTCCTATTTAAGTTGGTCAAAAACACTCTAGTGCAGCTAATTGCATATAAATTTATACTAAAACACGTTTTCATTGCATTGGAATTAACATAGAATTAAGTGTCAGAAAACATTACACTGAGTAAGCACTTATAGTATATTATTTCTATAATAAAAATTATTTTTAAAAGTATGCTAAAGTATACTTCTTTTTCACAAGAGTAGAAAAAAAAACTTTTGCTGTACAAAATCATCAAACCCTCATGCTGTTTACAGCAGGCGATTTGAAATGCAAACTGTCTTAAAAATATTTGTTACAAAAGCGAGTATTTGACAGCTGGAGGTGCTTAAAATGGAATGAATTTAGAGACACAACTCCTCAGAGAGAGTTTCAACACTATCAGCAGGCTAAAATCCACTTAGAAAAGTTCCTCTTCCAAAGCACTATCATGAAAAATATTAAAGCTCAAACAAAAATGAGGGAGAACAAAATGAAGCAACCATGATGACCTCATTAACTGATTGGTCATTTGGTGACTAACCAGTCGAACATCCTGACCTATCCTGCGCTCCTATTCATTTTGTTCCTGAAATGAAGGGTATAAAAATAACACCACTCAATTGCTGTGTGCAAACCAACTGAAATCCCTTGTTTTTTTTCTAGCTTAAGGCTGAATGTGTTTCCTGTTGTTTTTGTTGTTTGTTTAAATGTCAGGAATGCTCCAGGAGTTGGGATCCTTGCTGAGCCAACGAGGTCTCATCAATTGTTTCAGATCTTCTGCTCTGGGGGAATAGCATAATCATCAAAACAGATCAACACTTTAATGAGATATGAAATACTGGATAGCCATCACCACCGTTGATGGATTATCATCTTGAACTGTTAAATCTAAGACATATACAGTAGCTTATGGAATGAGGTACACCAAAAGGAGGATGACAATTAGAATAGATTAGAAAGAATGAAGGAAAATCTCTCCCACAGAGCTTGAATGTTGCTTACAAAACAACTAGTTCTCCTATCTGTTCCTGACATAATTAGAGTGAAAGAGAAACTGAACATAGCCACAACAAGTACCCTGCCATCTGTCCTGATTCTGCTAGATCTTTCAGCAGCGCCTGGCACTGAAAACTACCAAATCGTCCTCTCCTCAGTGAAATGACACTACAGCTTGCAATTACATGGCTCACATCTTACCTGCAGCACAGAAACCACTAGATCATGGAAATAATTCATTTTATCTCCAAACCACCAACTGGAGCACCACAGGGATCAGTATTATGCAAAATTAACAAAGTTTTGACCTTTCATTACTTCTTCTGTTATGCTAATGCAAATGATGATTAATTAATTCTGACTTTTCCACCAGTGGACTATCAGATGCCCTTAAAAACCAAAAGTCTGGCAAGCTTCCTGGATGAATGAACAGGATCTGAAGCTATAGCAACCAGAACTTTTTTAATTACTTTTTTAAAACCAGGTCAACCATTACTACACTGCAAGAACTTTTGTCACTCCCATGGGTTAAGACATGCAGATTTCTCCTGCAAAACAACGAGTCAGACCTTTTTTTTTTTTTTTTTTTGCCAGGGAAGCAACTCAGATTTTGGTTCTGCAACTCATTGCTGGCTGGTCTCCCAGCATACGCAATCAAAACCTCTGTAGTTCTTATAGAATGATGCAGTTCAGCTGATATTCAGCTTGGAAGTATTCTGAAGTCACAGCTCTATACTTTCTCAACCACCTCTGTATCTCTTCTAAGATTAAAAGCATAGGAAACAAGTCAGCACCCCTGATACATCCATCCTTCCTATTCCTGTCATGAATTAACCAACCTAGGCTTACTGAAAAAAGCATGCCACATTTATGCAAAACTCAAAAAATGTTCCCATGCATACAGTAGAACTCACTGCAGTTTTTCCAAAATGTATTCCTTTTCACACAAATTATAATTACAGGGTATTATTATTAATTAATAAACATTTATTTTCATCTGGTTTCTTGTATGATATTATATGACATCAAATAATAATAATAATAATAATAATAATAATAATAATAAAAAAAAAATAAAATGTACCATAGTGCATGATTTGTAAACTAATACATTTTGACCCCAACCCCATAATGGGATGCTAAATTACATTTAGCATCCCATAATCATCTCCATACGAATAGCTTTTGCGATGTAGTAAACTTGCTCAGTAGCTCACCTGGTACAGCAATGCACTTTTGTTCTTCTCTCACATTTGCTCACAAAAATACTTATAGTGCTTCTCACTAGACATTTGAGTCAGTAATAAAATGATGTTTTAAACAGAAAATCTTTAATAATCATTCAACTTAATTACCAAAGATACAGATACATTTTAAGGTGCATTCAGAATACTCAAACCCTTCTGATGTTGTGTTTGGAAAATGGAAATTGGGTACAAATGCACATATAGTCGATATAATCTGTTCTAACAGCATCCTTCAGTAATGACTATATTCACAGTATAACATCTTATCAATAGATCTTTTAGAGTACTGCACCAAAGACAAGCTTTTTTCTAAGAGTGTATATAAGGTATTCATGTACCTGATGTAGTTGAAAGTACTATTCATGAAAAACTTCTTTTCAGTGCAGGTTAACAATAGATTGATCCATTAGCATTCAAGATGCAATGCAACCCAAACAAAATATTGTACACATGCATCACAATCGGCCTCCTTCAAATGAAGTGTTTATGTCAGATATTCATTACATTGTGGAGTACAAAGATAAGTGATCAAGGCATTGACACAGACAATGGAAACCTGTGTGTTGTATCCTTTCTTGTCAACAACTGTGTCCTCACAGTTTGTCGCACTGCCAGGCAAACATGTGCAGCTTCCAAAAACATCAGATGATTCAGATAAAACAAAACCCATCCAGCGGTCTCAGATGGAGTGAACAAAAGATCACGAACAAATGAGAGAGAGAGAGAAATGTGCTTGAAAAGACCCACGTCACACACGGAGGGTTGGTGAATTACCACTAACACGATTAAAAGCCGAAGGATGAGTAGTGGAACGTTGTTCACAATAAAAATATTAGATTTATTAGAATCAAAGCTGCATTTCAAAGAGATAGATGAACAATGGCTTACTGTACCACTTGACAGATGAAGTATTTTATACTTGGCCTGGCTTGTATATAAACTAAAATAAAATGCGTGTGTTGGTCTTTCAATAGCCAATACACTTACGGTTCACCATTTTCCAAGCACAAAAGAAAATGTTAAACCCAGAATGTACTGTTCGCTCTTGAGGGACGAGCACATGCATGTTATTGTTGTCTATATGCAAAAATAAAACAAACAATGACAAAAACCTTTGGGGTCCATCATATTTAATTCAAAAAGAAAAATATTTTCAGCAAATCAGCCAAACATATCAGAATGACAGACAATCTCCATAAATAGTAGAATCAGATTTGGAGGGAATTTTGTTAGTAAAATGTAGTATATTCATTTATCTATTTGTGGCTACAGCCTGTGACACCAACTATACTTGAATTTATAGAAGTTACGAATGATATTTTGGCAACAGAAAAGTATTTTTTAATATCTCATATATTTATATTTCCCCCTTGATTATTTTATAAGATGTTGTTTGGAAAAATGTACTTAGGTTTACGTTCCATAGACTTCTATTGCTTTTACCTAGTTATTAATACATTAACCTAATACAAACCCACACCCTAACAAAACCTGGATTTTTTAATATTTATTTTTATTCCATTTTTAAAAATGAGGACTTCAGATTAAGCTCACTTGTCCCCAAAATGTGCTTAAGTAGGTGTATATTGAATATACAAAAAGTATTGTGCAAAAGTCATAAACACCTTAAATATTTCACAAAAGCATTTGTTTTAAGATGCTTATTTATATTATAAATTTTGCTTTAGTGTGCTAGTAGGAAACAAACAGTACCTTTTAGAGTTCCTATTGAAAATATTAAAACCACAGATACACTCTCAGGGGGAAAAAAATGTACAAAAGCTGTCACTGGAGTGGTAAATTTACAAAAGGTACTTTTCTACTTTTTTTTTTTTTTTTTTTTTTACCTTAATGGTACATATTAGTACCCTTTGAAAAGGTAATGCCACAGTGACAGCTTTTGTACCTTTTTTCCTGAGAGTGTACCCTTTTGTCATGCTAGACCACTACTCATTGAAAAAAAAGTTAGAAAAGATACACTTTTTTGAAAACAGCTGAGAAACATGTGGTTGATTTAAAAGTGTTGTGTTATTTACTCTCCAACACAGCTAAACCCACAGTGTAATTAAATGAAACAGAAGGAGTACAAATGTTGTTCTTATTTGCATAACATTTTTTTTTTAGAAAACATTTTAAAGCAAAGCGGTCAAAGAGGATTTCTGATACAGCTTTGCTTTGTAGTGACTTCAGTATAACACAATAAACAAAATGCATATTAAAAAATTGCAGAATTGCTCAAAAAAAATCCTTCATAACATTAAGCATGACTGATAAGGCAATGTCAGTAATCAAAACCTCGAAGCAGTGATCTGTGAGCTTCATGATCTTCACCCCTCAGCATGCAGCTGTAGATAATGTCTGCCTGAATCCTACACTCAAAAATCAAGTCTATTGCTAACTTAATTCAATTGTGGACAGCGGTTCCACACAGTGGAAATTGGTTTTTTTTTTCTTTAACTGTAAACTCTACTCAAATACCTTGAGTAGTGGAAACATACTGGAATTGGGTAAACCTAACAAAATTAAAACTGTCTAACTCAACTAAATCTCTTCCAGGACATGAGGGAGGCAGGGCCGCATTAAGACCTCACTGGGCCCCGGGGCTATGACTTACTGCAGGGCCCCCATCACAATAATGATATATATATATAGCTTTAAATAGGATTTTTATCCTATCAAGATTTTTGAATTCAATATAGATTAATTCTTATTTTACAAAAGTGATTCAGTCAAGGACAGGGAGTGATTTTCTTTCTGATGTTTGATTTACATTATTGACACAAATGGCAACAGCAGCTTAGGCTGCTTTCGAGGAATAGCTCACCCAAAAATTAAAAATCTTCTGTTTTTCTAAACCTGTATGAGTTTCCTTCTGCTGTTGAATGCAAAAGAATATATTAGGAACAATGCTGGTAACTGAGCAGTTGCTGCATGACTTTCATAGTATGAAAAAAAAGAGGAAAAAAAACACACTATTGGAGTCAATGGGGACCAGAAACCTTCAGGTTATGAACATTCTTCAAAATATATTCTTTTATGTTGAGGTGAACAAAGAGATTCATACAGGTTCAGAACAACTTGAGGCTGAATAAATGATGACAGTATTTTAATTTTTGGGTGAACTATCCCTTTAAAATCTCATCATACAATGCCAGGAACTCATAAAGCCTACTATACTACACATGCATGATTTATCTTTAACTATAATGTTCATGTAAGACACAAATGACTGTGTTTATGAGGATACTCGCAAACACGGGCATTTTGACACATAACTATGTGTATTTGAATGTTTAAGCTCAAGGCGCGAAAAATAACTCAAATTTAGGCAGGTGCTTTACGAGCAGGTGCGCGCCGCGAGTTTTAGGCTGAAACCATCTTAACGCATGCATTTGCCAAAATGAATTCTGCCCCGCTTCTTAATGTTCCTGAACAGTTAAATTTGTTTTTAAACCACAATGCGTTTAAATGATAAGCTAACATGACGTGCAAAACGATTGACATATTTTTACCGGATTATTTCTCAACCCAAAAGCGAATATACTAGGCCTATAGAGTTTGTTCAAACACAATAAGCAATATCCATCAAGTTAATAATCAAACTAACCTAAAATCTGTGGCGACGATGACGCTATGTTTTTATCTACTCCATGTGTCCAGTCCACTTGCTGTTCCACAACTTCCACTCCATCATCAGCTTTAGTAAAATAACCCGATAGCTGGGAATTTTACTGACTAACTCGTGTTTTTCCCTCTCGCCTCATTTTTTTTTTAGAATAGCCCCTCTCTCACATTTTTTGTTTTTAGAATAGTTGACATTTTTACGTATCGAAGATTGTTTTTTGCATGAACATTTCCACGCTAGAACGAAGCGAAGAGAGGTGAGTGCGGACGCAGCGATCACCTGATAGATGCAGGTCGTTCAGAAGTAAAATATAAAATAAATGCATTTGATTGGTAAAACAAATTCAAACGTGACATTTCAATCTGTAACGGTAGGCTACTGCATGGAATTTATGGAAAAGGTCCACCAAATAATAGCGCTAATAAGTGGGGGTCGTGGTGGGGCTTTGGCGATCGGTGCTACCGATGACCTACTCCACAGCCAATCATGGGCCCCCTCCTTGCTCAAGCCCCGGGGCTTCAGCCACGCCTAGCCCAATGGTTACTGCAGCCCTGGAGGGAGGTCGGGCTGCCTTGCCTCTCACTCACCGCAGCTTCCATGTTCATCCAAGACACAGGTCTCTCATGGAGAGGCAAGCTCTGCATTTAACGGACCACTTGGAATCCTTCACGGACCACCAGTGGTCTGCAGACCACAGTTTGAGAACCACTGATGGAGTCTAAACACAGACAGATTAAGCAAACTTCTACTTATAACTGATTGCACACAATGAAATTAAGCAAACAAATGCATTATCTCATCTGAATTAAGCAGGTTGAGCAAGATCAAAAAATCTACTTATTGAACTGTTCTGAGTGCATCACCGCACCAAGTACAATACTGAACCGCAGCCAAAAACTCAAGGCTACATGGGAGGTCTGCTACATACAGAGAGACTGAGAGAAACACGCACTTGGAACACCCTCTAGTTACAAATTGAGTTTTTCTGTCTCTTTTCCACACTGCAGGAAGTGTTTACAGACATTCAAGCTCCTTAAATTCATGCAATGTGCAGGAAAACTCCAGGCTGACTTGTTAGTTTGTTTGGTTGCCAGTGGGAGGCTGTTTATTGCGAAGAGAATGAGCTAGTGTTGTATTCTCAGTTCTTTAAGTGTTTTACACCCACCAACTTCTCGATGTTATAAGGTGAAAATGACTCTAATGAACTTTAATGAAATACAGAAAGAACCTGGAAGTTGTTAAAGTGTGAAGACGATTGCTGCATTGTGAACTCTAAAATACTAGCAAGAACTGTGTTTGCATCTTAAACTACAGTGCTACATTTGTCAAAAAAAACACATTCTTAGATTAAACAGAACATTTTTAATTGTATTGACAAAGAAAGCAGAAAAATATACTGTAGTATATTATATAATATACAAGTATACAAACAATGTGCATTTACTTTTAAATTGTGACATATTTTAATAGAATAGTAAATAGAAAGTGTGAAATATTAAATCAACTGTTCTCTTTCAAACTGAATTTTGACAATTTAGTTGAATAACTCATATTTTAATCAAAGAGATGCCATATAATAACACTATGAATGCAAACTGAATGATTTCACTCAGTTTGCCTATAGGTTTTAATGAAAAACGAAAATGTCTGAAATGTCCATCCAATATAATTCATGGAAATATTGAATAATAGAACTTTTTCACATAGTTGGGTAAACTCGGGTAAACCTCTTACTTATATATTATGTTTTATATATTTTAGATTTTTTGCAAATATGCAAAATAATTTTTACTCCACAAATCTAAAAAAAAACATCCATTTGTCCACAAATCCCTCATTAACAAATAGACACAACCAACTTTGATATTCAACATAATACAATGTCATAGATCAACACTTATCAGACAAAATTAGATCATTTACCCTCAAAACAGTTTTGACTGACTAAATCTCACAAATGTTGATATTTAGATGAAATGACAGAATTAAAAATAGCACAGCCATTCATCAAAATTATTGAGATTTTGTGCCATATATGGTCAAAAAAAAAAAATTAAGGTGTTACCACACTATTTAATAATAGTAATTATGTTCCCAGGCATCTCTTTATATATAAGCATGCGAATGCGACTAAGTATTTAAATGCATAAAGGCATAAATATCTTCAGATATTATAAACATTAACATCATAAATTTCTTTGAAACAATGTGTATTGTGAAAAGCACTATATAAATAAACATAACCTGATAAAAAACTGAGCAGTGAAGAGAAGATGATGTGATCCACTGTACCGTTTGACCTGCTCCAATAATTTTAAGAATGTGGAAAATTTCATGGATGAAATTTGAGTTTGCTACGGACAGTTTGGGCGTTGACATATTTATAAACCCAGGAGCATTTTGCCAGATATTCATGAATATTTTGATTGTGGTGTAACCACGCTATATTTCAAAGCTCTAAGTACATGGAAAAGTCCAAGAGGAAAAATAAATAAAACAGTGCAAGAATCTCACAGATTTCAGCATTCATTCAAGGCCACAGCATAGCAGGCGAGATGCTTGCAGCACTGAGTAACAAGATCGCCATAAGGATTAATGAGATTCTAATGAGGACACA
>JAFVLL020016596.1:0-51641 GCA_021397915.2 Tor tambroides
TTTTTGAGATAGGAATTTTGGGTTTTCATGAGCTGTATGCCAAAATCATCAATATTAAAACAATAAAAGGCTTGAACTTCTTCAGTTGTGTGTAATGAATCTAAAATATATGAAAGTCTAATGTTTATCAGTACATTACAGAAAATAATGAACTTTATCACAATATGCTAATTTTTTGAGAAGGACCTGTACATGTATGCTGTGACTTCAGTCAGTGTGCATTAATCAATGTGGCTGCCCTAAGGGAAAGAAGGATGCCCTCTTAGCCCATGTCCTATTTAACAGGAACATCACTTCTCTTTGTTCTTATCCTGTGTAGTCTTTGTAATATAGTGTATGTTTTCTTTATCCATCAGAGATATGTGGGTTAATGTATGTTATTAGCACAGCAGAAGACTGAAATGTTTGAAATTTATATAATACATGCTGCTCATTGTATAGACAAATATCATCCCCACTTTTTGCTTTCACTTCTCCCAATAATGATAGGGATGACAGAAATTCTTGTTTTGTGCTTCATGATGCAAGACTGTTTGCAACAGGTGTTTTTATTTTCCACGCAAGGCCTCACCCCATGCAAATAATGCAGAAAACGTAAAGTGGAAAGAGTCATAAATGTAGGCTTTACTGGATTAACCCATGCCGTATTGTTTTATTGTTGGGTGTCAAAGAAAGACGGCTACTGTTCTTAAGTGCTGAATAATCAGGTGCGTTAGGACAAGAGATGCTGTAAATTATAAATTATATATCCGATGTTCTTTATCTCATAGCTAAAGGAAAGGAACCTGAGAGACCAGCGGATGCCAAAGCCAGCAAAGGTGAGCGTCCTGTGCTGCTATACTGTGCTTGTGTGATGCTCTTTATATACTGTATTATGTACTCTGTATACTGAATATTGAATGCACAACATTCATCCGACTGTGTTTTGGATTCCAGCCTCACTTGTTTTCATGTTGGTCCTTTTTCATCATAGTAATTTTTGTGAGATGCCATAGAACATGCTGGAATGTAGAACAGTAGACCAGGTTAATGTGTATCAGGTTATAGTTTTAGTTCCTTGTGACCCTACATGTGGAAATGTCGTGTCTCTAAAGAGAGACTAATGGGCCGTTCAAACATAATGCATTTTTGCATTATGCTGTACTGCTTTTCCATAATTTTTCTATGTAAACATGCGCTAGACGTTCATATTTGATTACTGCACTCTTTTACAGCATCTCGCACATGACACAGTGAAAATGAGTTCAGATTTTAAAAATGTATCTAGATCTTGCATGTTTTTTTTGTTTAAATTGCCATTAAGACTAGCATGTTTTTATCCTTTGTTTTTTTTATTTGAAATAATGGAAAATCTCTGCAAAGTAAGGATATTGAATTATGTTATGAATAGATATGATTGCTTCATATGAAGAACAGCATTTTGACACATACACACACACACACACACACACACATAGAGCACATCACATATGGTAAACGCAGAAGCTCAAACATGTTTCCATGTTGACCATATGTGATGTGCTCTATGCATGTGTGTTTATATGTAAAATAAAAGCCTGATTTATATGTTTATATAAACAGACAGGACAGAAACCTCAGTTTTCTTTGAAAATATCTTTAGAAGATTAATCAAAGTCCTAATAGGTTTGGAACGGCATGTGATGATAACAGAATTTTCATTTTTCAGTGATCTCTTTAAATGAATAACTAGCCAGTTGAGGCTTAGGCTAGGTTAGGACATGCTTAGGTTTATTAGCGTGTGGTAAGCATTTCTTACTAAGCTTAGCGGAGCAGGTTTGTAGATGCAGGAAAATATAGAATTCAGTTATGTATTAATGTTCCTGCTCTGTGTGCTCTTCTCCAGCCCAAGTGTCACCCCACTCCCCCTCTCTTAGCGGCCGTAATCATCATGCTATCCTGGAGGCAGCGGGACCCAGCCATGTGGCCATCAACGCTATCTCAGCCAACATGGACTCCTTTGCCCGCGGCCGCACTGCTATCCTCAAAAAACAGCCGAGCCACATGGAGGCAGCACACTTTGGAGACTTAGGTACACCAGCTATGGATTACACACACTGATTCAAAATGTAGCGTTAACATGTCCAAAGGGACTTTTTCCCCATCTATTGTTAAAGACTGTAACTGAGAGACTGAGCCTGAATTTTTATTATAAACTAATTGATCTCAAAGCTGCTGTATTTTTTATTTTTTTTTTTACTTAAGGTGGGCTTGGTAGCAACATTTGATCTATGACTTACTGTTTTGTGCTGAGCATTTTAAACTAAATGTGGTGTGTGTGTGTGTCCGTGGCCGAGGGAGAAGGAATTATCACATTAGAGGAGGGATTTTGTGAAGCTGTTACTGAAATGGCTTTTGCAGCGCACTGGCTTGCTGGATTTGTTTGTGAAGTGCTGTAATCTCTTAACCTTGTCATAGCTCTGTGATTGGTGAAAACCTGCACAAGCTCCTCCACTTTAACCTGGTTTTAAAGAAGACTGTGAAAATGTCCATGCCTATTTGTCTGTTTACTTCTCCAAGTGCTTCTTTTTCACAAATAGGTCTGTCACATTACATAACCACCTGGTTGTCATTATGATTAGTATATGTAATCATTCTTTTTTTTCAAATGCATATATTTTTATTTTCTAAAAGTTGATTTTTATCCACTTTTGTTAGTATACTTGCATGTAGACCTTCGTCAAAGACAAAATGTAACTTATCACAAATTAAAGTGAGGCTGTGAAAGATAGATGAGAAAGTTTTCCTTTTTTGATTATACAGCTAACAAAAATGTGTC
Source organism: Tor tambroides (assembly GCA_021397915.2). NCBI lineage: Eukaryota > Metazoa > Chordata > Actinopteri > Cypriniformes > Cyprinidae > Tor > Tor tambroides. The sequence continues at coordinate 2,798 of JAFVLL020016596.1, forward strand.
ATTCAAAAAAATCCAGAAGACTTATGTTCCCTACAGCCTCGGTGGTCTTAAAACATGGACAAAAAACAATTTTGATTTTAGTGAGCTTGAAATCTCAGTGATTGCCCTACAATGATAAAATCTGTTAAGTTTACATTAAAAAATGGCAGCTGTGGTTGCCAGATTACCATCTTGGCAACCATTCTGAAAAGACAGATGGTAAAGAGAAAGCCACATAATGAATCATAGTTCATTCAAGTAGCTTTTCTACAAGCTGAGGTAAATACTTATATTTAGTATTTAAAAGGTGCAAAGGTTCATACACAAAAAGCATTAATTTAATAACACACGATGTAACAAAGCCCTAATGTACATAATTCTACATAAGTAATACTAAGAAGAAGCATAGTTATTTCAATGATAAGCCATCATATTTGAAGTCTCACACAGAGATTTTTAGGAAAATCAATTTACAGTTTTTCACTTTTCCTTTTCTCTTTCAAAAACGGTACATTTCACAGTATTTTACTGTAAAATTACATGAAATGCCCCATTTCAACTGTTATATTTTTTATTCTTCAATATTTTTTTTTTACACTTTAACTATTAAAAGTACAACGATGATGATAAATTGAACTTTATTTATTTATTTTTTTTATTTTTTATTTTTTAAACTTAGCCATGCTTAGAATGTTTGGTTATCATACTTGGTGTAGAAGTCATCTTCAATGTTATCATCTGCCCTTGGATAGAATGTCTTTGTTATGATGTCCTAACCCCTCCTTTTCATTTAAAAAGATATGTAACATTGAAACGTATGTGTTGACAAACCAGTGTTGCAAGGTACCTTTGGTAAAGACAATGCTTCTAACGTCAAATCTTAACGTGTTGCCTCCTACACAAAGGAGGTTAGTATTTTTTTTTTTGTCTCAAGTACCGTCCTTTGCGTTTTCTGATACAGGACTCATTGTGTGGATCCCTGAGTTCACATCTCAGTAAAGGTTTTAATCAGACCATCTTCTGGTGTCCTGTGGTGTTGAAAGAGGAAGGTGTGGCCTTTCAAAGCATTCAGTGGCGGTCCCGGCTGTATTATAAGATTTGTTTTGTGTGTGTGTTTATTTATGGAACAGTCTGTGCTGCTACTGTATATTATAAATGGATGTCTGGGTGTGGTCTGGAGAAGGCATGGGTTTGAAGTAGAGGCAGTAAAGGTGCTCTGAGTTCAGTGTTGTATAGCAATTGCTAGTTAGATGCATCACTATTACTGTTGTTGATACTTTTGGGGATTTGAACAAATGTCTATTCCAAAGTATTAAACATTAAACATATGCTGATTGGGAATACCAGAATATGGAGACTTCTGGTGGGCTCTTTTGACTTTAGACCTGTAAGCAAGTACCTATAGCAACAATCTAGAACTCCCTAGCAACCATAAAACAATGCCTTGGTATTATAGTAGAGAGTTTTGGACAGGCAAGTGGCACTTCTTCTTTTTTTTTTTTTTTTTTTGTCAAGTCATTTTTTATTGCTATGATTGCTTTGTTTTGTATTGTTTTTGGTTGTTAGTTATTTTTATATTGTTTGTTTATTTTGGGGTTTGTTTTGTTTCATATTTTGTTATTAACTTGTTTAGCTGATTTGATTTTGATTGGTTATTTTTTATCATGTTTTTGTTTTCTTGTTTTGTGTTTTTGGTTGTTTATTTTTCTGTTGTTTATTTATTTTGGGGTTTTATTTAGTTTTTTGCTTCAAATTTTGCTTTTAACTTGTTTTTAGCTTTGTTGAATTTAATGATCTGTTTTTATCAGGTTTGGTTTTTCTTGTTTTGTGTTGTATTTATTATTGGTTATTTTTCAGTTTTGTTTTTTTATGTTTTGTTGTACATTTTGTTTTATGCTGTGTTGTTTTGTGGTATTTATTGGCTATTATTTTATTGGGTTTCGTTTTGTTTTTTTGTCAAAACAAACAAACAAACAAAAACCTCTTGTTTATATAAAAAGGGTGAAATTTAATCAGAATTTCAATACACAAATCAGTTAACTGGTTGTTACCCATCCAAATCTGTGATTGTGTGTTTTTAAGTATGTTGTCTCTGCATTAAGGAAATATGGATTGTAACAATGGGGTTTAAAAAAAGTGTCTTTGATTTTTAGGTCGCTCCAGTGTCAACTACCAGGTTCAAGAGACTCGGTCTCGGCTTTCTAAAACCGTAGACCAGATCTTGCGGGATAATGTGGCTATGCCCTACTTCATACAGTCTATGGAGACCCGCTCAGCTGAGCACCTGGTCCGCTTCTGGCTTGAAGCTGAGAGCTTTCGATCCACCAGCTGGTCTAGGGTCAGAGCGCACAGCCTCAACTCAGTCAAACACAGCACCTTGGCTGAGCCTGCGGCTGCCCTGGAATCCCCCAACTCACCAGACTCCCCAAACGACCCCAGCAGACCCTCAACTAGGGATGAGGGAGATGAAGTGGACACTTTCTCCTCCCAGACTTCCTCCAGATCTCACACCCCCAGCCCCCAAGACACTAACTCTCATACCGGGGCTCTGATTGGTCACCGGAACTCTGTTAGCTCAGAGGGGGCGGCCCGTCCTGGGACGCCCAGCCTAAGATCAGAAACGCCCACCAGACAGCCCTCCTCCAGGACAGGCACTCCAGTTAAAGGCCAGTCTACTAGTGGCCTCTCTGACAAACTTATGAAAAGTGAGTACAAGTTATGGTAACCTCATTGTTAAATGTGTTTTACTTGTTTTGACTCTATTACTGCAATTAGTCCTTTCAACTGGTATTTTTCAACAAGTGCTGGCTGAGATGATCTCCTGAGTAATTTAGGGTTAAAGGAGGATTCTTAGTTAAATTCTAGCAATAGCATGTGCTGTGGCTTGCTGTTGAGTAAACCACAGTAAAGGCAGGGAATGTGTTTACTGTATTGCATTTACTATGTAAAACAGTAATTTGAAGCATGAATTTTTTTAAGGCACTTTTAAATGGATAGGCTAATTTGTCTAAAAGGTCTTAATGTGGCCCTACGTTATTATTACATTGATGAATCTCTGGTTATTTGTTATCATTGTATAATTCCTTCGCTTTCCAGGTAGTTATGTCGCATTTCTTCCTGGTATCTTGACATGAACACTAGGCAAAGCTTAGTGTGAAACTAGTTAAAAGATAAAGCTTTGTCCAGGCAAGGTTAGGTGATTTTATTATACTATTTTCAAGTTAACGTGATATGTTTTGCTTATATTTTGTCATTTAGAAACATTACAGGTATGCCTACATATTGGTTATTGGCTGATAGATTTAAAATATATATATATATATATATATATATATATATATATATATATTAGTCATGGTTGGTATTGGATATTTAGATATTTGTATGTTTGTGCACTCTCATGTTCTCTATTTTTACACTTAGATTAGAAACACACACTTTTATAATAATTTAAAAACTAAATCTTTTCTACTATTCCTTCCATAATTTTATTGTTGTGCATCCTAGTTGCATGTTTTAAATACTTAGGATGGTGCATACTTGCTTGCTTGGCTTTCTATTCAAGTCCATAATGATAAATACATTTTTTAAATAATAAAATAAAAAGCTGCATACAAATAGAAAAGTTAAAGTTTGGTGAACTCTGACCTGCAAATTTGATGTTTGAATAGTATAGCATCTACATGACCTTGGCTGGCTGAATTAGAAAAAAAAAAAAACTACTTCAAAACTGCATGGTTTGCAGTGTTCCTTAGTAATGTCACAAAAACTGTACCTTAAGCTTGAGTTTTTACGAGCATTCCTTTATATCCTTAGGGGATATTCTGTACTTAAGTTTTTCATGGTTAGTGGCCTTTTACCATTACAACATATTCCTTTCGTATCAGACGATGACTTTTAATATCCATGCAGCATTGGTTTTATAGAGCAGGCTTGGTAAATGATCTCATTTAGCATCTTGGCAGTGGACTACAATGAACAGAAGTCAGGAGCTGAGTATTCATTAATGGCTAATACAGAGAAGCTCCAGGCTGTAAAAGCAGTGAATGGAAAAAGTCAGTTGAGCCGAAAGACATCAAATCAGCTTAGAAGGGGAGTCAGATCCTATCAGCCCGTGGCTTCTGCTGCGAGAGCCTTCGGAGTCTGAAAAAGGCACAAGTCTTTGTCCACTTCATTGCATTTTATAAGGCTGTCTCTGGATTTTCTCAGCATCTAAAAATGAATTTTATGAAAAGCACTTCAACATTTAAACATGCTCTGATGAGATTCTTCATCTCACAGACCCCCATTAAATTCAAACACTGTCAACATGGCCTTTAAAAACACAGCCATACTACTCATGATGGCTGACCGTCAACCATAATTCAAATAAATCATTGACCTTATCTATTCATATCATAAATATAGTTACTATATACTTCTGTTTTTAGTTTTAGTTTTTCTGGTGTCTCAAGCACACTGCATACAAGCATACTGACATGCTCTTCAGTATGAAATATGTGCCCATCCTGTATTTGAGTTTGATATTTATGTTTAACAAGGTGTAGATGTTAGATTTGTCCCTAGGCCTTTGCTCTAATTGCACTAGCCATTTGTTTGATTAATAGTGACTCTTAAGCACACTTGAGGCTTTGATGAATATCCATGGCTGAAATGTGAATTATTACACTTCTGTAAGTCTGTGAAGAGGGATGTTGACTGCTGTGGATCGAGTCCGATTTGTCCTTCATCTTTATCCTCTGTATCCTATTTTAAGTTTCCTTATATACTGATTTTTCTCATTTCTAGGTATAGAGAGGGATGCCGTTAACATTTTCACTAAGTACATATCTCCAGATGCTGCTAGGCCAATTCCCATCACTGAACAGATACGCAACGACATTGTGGGTAAGAAAATTCCTTATCACAATGACCTCTCTGTTTAGACTGCTGAAGATGTACTCCAGTGTTTTTTTTCTCTGTTTGAACAAGATAATTATATTTATAGGAGATACTGGGTGATTAGGAAATGAGGGCCTGGTTTTATGGATTTATCTTCAGGAAGCTTGTTGTCATTACATAACTTATTTCAGTTTTTAAGTGCATTTTTTATGTTAAATATCTTAAAAATGACTCTATTTGATTGGATGGAATAGAACAGCTTTGCTTTTTCGGATGTGAGAGCACTTATGTTTAATTTTTCTGTTTTCATGTTTCACATTTCTGTTAGGATAGAGTAAACAAAACAGTTTTTTTTCTTTTGCTAGCGAAAATCTGTGGGGAAGACGGACAAGTGGACCCAAACTGCTTTGTCATTGCACAATCTGTTGTGTTCTCCATCATCGAACAACAGTAAGTAGCTAATTTCACTCTCAGTGTTTGTCCTTCACAAATATTGCTCTCATATCATATCTGTAAAGTTGTACATTTATCAGTTTTTATTCTTTACATCCTATGTACTCAAGAAACAGACTGTATAAACATGCAGAGAGATGTCTTTGGCCGTTCATTAAGCATTTTTAAAATAATAAGTGAAGTATAAGTTTAGCTTAAAAAAAGCCTTATAGACGTAATTCATTTACGAAACTCTAGATGGCACAAGCTGACAGGTCCTTTACATGAGCAGTCCCAGCGATAAAGATCCCCGTCATGACTAGGAGTTGCTGTAAAACTGCATCAGATATCTGTGATTGTTGCCAATCGGCCCGTAAGTGCTTGCGACTCTTCAGCTCCGCCCACGGCTCGCCTCCAGGAGCTCGGCTGTTTTCGGAGAGAATCGTAAGGCTGTATCTTTCTTTTATAAACCTGATTAAACTGAAGACTCTTCGGAGATGTGAATGATGCAATACTACACTATAGGTTCTCAAGATTAACATGAGATTGGCTGAATCTGTGTGCGTTATGTCCTCTTTAACCTAGTCAAGTCGCCTTTATTTTATATAGTATTTACAGCATAGATTTAAGTAGCAGGAAATAACGACCATGGTGCAAACGGAACAATTTCTGCTGCGGCGCAGCTCCAAGAGAAAATGGTAAACAGTCGTTGTTCAGTTGAAGTCATCTGCATCTGAAAACCTTGGCTGCTGACATGCTGCCTTACTGCTTTTCAGCCAATGACTTCGCAGGCAGCCTTTGTTCATGAAGATCATGAAACTGATATCGGACATGCTTCTGAGACAGCTTAACGGTTCAATGATATATAACAAAATAGAATGAGCTTTGGTGATAACTAAGAGGATATTTAACTACTTAATACTGATTTCTTGCTAGAAATAACTTCAGACGCCATCTTTATTTTGCTCATCCACACAGGATTGTGGGTATCAAGGCAGCGAAGGATATATCTTTTCTGCCTTTAAATATCGACCAAATGAAGGTGTCTCAGGAGGCAAGAAGTAAGGCTAACATTGGATTCAACAAGTCCTGATGCCTTCCTTCCTTGAAATGTGTCTTCCAAAGGCAGCATTTTCCAGTTTCTGATGCAGCCGTCAGTTCAGTGTTGATTCTGCTCCGGTATCAGACACACTTGTTCTGTCTAGTCGTATTGGAAACATGCTTGTTCTTAAGCTCTTGGTTGTATTGGAAACATGCTTGATCTTAAGCTCTTGGTTGTATTTGGAACATGCTTGTTCTTAAGTTATAGTTGTATTGTCGGGAACACACTTGTCCCAGAGCTATCAGGTTGTTACTGGAACATGCTTGTTGTAAAAGCTGTAGTCAGATTGGGAACATGCTTGTTCTTAAGCTATCTAGTCGTATTGGGAATATGCTTGTTCTTAAGTTATAGCTGTATTATTGGGAACATGCTTGTTCCAGAGCAATCCGGTCTTTAATTAGAACATGCTTGTTCTTAAAGCTGTAGTTGAATTGGAAACATGTTTTTCTTAAGTCTATCTGGTGTTATTGAGAACATGTTGCTTAAGTTTTAAGGTATTGGCAATATATTCATTAGGTCATCTGTTGAAGGCAACATGCTTGTTGCTACAGCTTATGCAGGTTTTGCCAACATATTTGTTTTGGTCATTGGTTAAGGGCAACATCCTTGTTGCTTAAGGCTTTGAGATTTTTCTATCAGTTTGTGTTGGGGGATATCAGCATATGGTTTTGTTTTGGGGGGTTATCGCTGCTCTCCCTGCTCTCATCCATGCTAGGCTGCATGGATGCGCAGGGAGTTCTTGCCCAGAACAGAACCATACCACCCATCCAAACTGTATGCTAATTGTCAGTCATCTTTGACGATAGTGGTCCTGACAGAAATGAAAATCCTGTCATTATTTACTGACCCTCATGTCGTTCCAAACCCGTAAGACCTTTGTTCATCTTAGGAACACAAATGAAGATATTTTTGATGAAATCCAGGAGCCCTCTGACCCTCCATAGACCACAAGAGTCCTACCACGGTCAAGGCATAGAAACATTGTAAGGAAATAGTTTAAATAATCCATGTGACATCAGTGGTTCATCCGTAATTTTATGAAGCTACGAGAATACGTGATATTCTCAAAAATGGCAGCGGAGACTGACCTGCGAGAGAAGAAATCGTTGAATAAAGTTGTTATTTTTGTTTTCTTTGCACACAAAAAGTATTCTCAAAGCTTCATAAGATTGCGGTTGACCACTGATGTCACATGGACTGTTTTAACGAAGTCCTTATCATCTTTCTGGGCCTTGAATGTGTCAGTTGCATTTCTGTCTATGCAGTATCTGAGAGCTCTCGGATTTCATCAAAAATATCTTAATTTGTGCTCCGAAGATGAACGATATGATGGTGAATAATGACTGAATTTTCATTTTTGAGTGAACTATCCCTTTAATTGATTGTATATACAGGTCAGGGGGCATGAATTGTTATTTTACATAATTATGTTATTGAATTCCATTTTTATGTTGTTATTTTTTTTTTTTTTAATTAATCATACAAAATTGACACTATAAATTGACAGGCCTAATGTTTCCTCTCTATTTATTTGAAATGTATTTGTTTATCCAGCCTCTTCTCTTTCTGTAATTACATGGAAATGTCTGGCACCTGTTTTACAGGCACTTTAGTGAGTTCTTGCGGAGCCATTATTTCTGTAAGTACCAGATCGAGGTGCTGACCAGTGGTTCTGTGTTCCTGGCAGACATCCTGTTTTGCGAGTCAGCCCTCTTCTACTTCTCTGAGGTGAGGGCACTCACTTCAGCCTCTGTTTAAAAGGAAATTACAGCATTAATACAATTTTAAATATGGTTGTACAGTACATTTACAGCTTAACTTGTATAACCCAAATTTTCCTGTAGATTATCTGTCTTATATGCACTTTCAATTATATAAGTATAGATGTTGAATTATATGTAATGTTCCTTACTTTTTAAATGTGCTTTAAAATTGGATTTAAGTGTTTTATGAGTCCAGATATTATGTGTCCTGTTAGAACACACTTTCAAGTTGAATTTATCTTGAATTTATGCGTAGAGCTGTATAAGCACATAAAATATGCTGAGCTCGACAATCTGCCCAAAACCTGTTTCTAAATGGCAGAATGCACCAAAAGTGCAAGTGTGCGTATAAATTGATGGATTTCTGATCCAAGTACATTTGAAGTGCCAAGGGATTATAAAGTAGGATTGAAACCTAATTCAAAGTGTGTGTGTGTGTGTGTGTGTGTGTCAATATAGTACATGGAGAAGGAGGATGCAATGAATGTGCTGCAGTTCTGGCTGGCTGCAGAAAACTTTCAAGATCAGTTGGCTGCCAAGAAAGGCCAGTACGACGGACAGGAAGCCCAGAATGATGCCATGATTCTCTATGACAAGTATGTCCTATTTGAAGTTCAGTGTAATCTTTGTTTTGGCACATTATTTCAGTCTACCATTAGGGATGGATCAGGATGGGCAACTAAACAACTACTCATCTAATTATCAACTTGATTATTAACTTGATTAAATTTTTTTTTTTTTTTTTTTTTTTTTTTTTTTACTGTTTTTTTAAGTGGTGTTGCTATAAATACAATGGATTAATAGACTTCTGTCGACCTCTAGAAATTCAATTTTTAGCCATTTTGTGTTTGTTTGTTTTTTTTCAGCAAATATTGTTAAACTTAAATAAAAATTGAAATTAGTCTCAATGTCTAAAATATAGCCTAAAATTACACTGCTGTTTTTTTCTACACTAACATTCAAATGGAGTTGGTCTCTTATTCTCACCAAGGATGCATTTGTTTGATCAAAAACAGTAATACTGTGAAATATCATTACAATTTAGAACATCTTTTCTTTAGTTTAATGTATGTTTAACAGTTTAAAATGTAATTTATTCCTATTATGTCAAAGCTGAATTTTCAGCAGCCATTACTCCAATCTTAGTGTTACATGATCCTTCAGAAATCTTTCTAATATGCTGATTTGCTGCCCAAGAAGCGTGCCTTATTGGGGAGAAAATCAATAAACAAAGAAAAAAAATCCCAGCTTATAATATTTTTGGCATAACGTTTCTTTTCAGGTTGCTTTAATGAATAAAAACATGAAAAGAACAGCATTTGTTTAAAATAGTACTCTTTTGTAACATTTATAAATGTTTTTACTGACACTTTCAATCAATTTAATGCATACTTGTTGAAAATCTTACTGACCCCAGACTTAAACATGCAAACATATCTGGGGCCTGTTTCATAAAACAAGTTTACCAAATAAGCCAGGCTTATTTCAGTTAGTCTGACTTATTTTGATCCAAATCAACTGGCAATAAGTCAGACTAACTGAAATAAACCTGGCTTATTTGGTAAACTTGTTTTATGAAACAGCCCCCTGTTTGGTTTATGGTGGACATGACTCTAAATCAGCATTTTTATACAGAGCTTCCTTGTTGCTGACTAGCCATTCAGGCAACCCATATGCCTGTTGATTTTGACACTGCAATTATGCACATGCCTCTCTTGTGTTTAAGATGTGGCAACAGCATAACCATTACTTTCAGTAGACAGAAGACATGACGGTTCATGTGATCTGCTTAGGTATTTTTCACTCCAAGCCACAAATCCATTGGGTTTTGGTGACTCTGTACGGATGGAGATTGAATCCAATATCTGTCGAGAAGGCGGACCTCTCCCAGACTGCTTCAACACTCCACTAAGACAGGCCTGGACCACCATGGAGAAGGTGGGTTATGTTGCCACAAAACTTTTCTATAAAAGTGTACAAAAAATTATGAAGGTGGAAGCTTGGTATTAGGAAGAAAAATCCTTCTGAAGTTTTCTTGTTTTCTCAACCTCAGGTTTACATGCCAGGCTTTCTGTCAAGCAACCTTTACTATAAGTATTTGAGCGACCTAATCAACTCTGTACGGGTGGATGAGTTTACTGGAGGAATTGCCAACACTCCGAGCCAGGGCTGGACCCCAGAGGTCGACCGCAACTCAAGCGGCACAGAAGGGTCACAAGCCCAGGTGATTGACTGGTTTGATGGTCTCCCCAAAAGCTCCATTGCACTTGTTTTTTATTAATAATATAAGGATTCTTCAAGAATATGGTTGCAAGTATGGCTAACTTTGTCCTGATCTTCTCAAAATGTTTTCACCTTCATTTGCAGCAAGGTACTAAAAAAGCGGCTGTCAAGATCCTGAAGAACTTCGATGAGGCGATAACGGTGGACATCGCCAGTCTGGACCCTGAGTCTCTCTACCAGAGACCATATGCTGGGTGAGTCAGGGGTTGAAAACTTCATGCCACACTTCCTTCCCATCATGGGACCTCTGATTGGTTCAACATAAACATCTTGGATGTTCAACAAAAAGGATGGTTCAAGGCCATCACTACAGTAAACATTCATTGATCATGGATATGTTTTTAGGCCTTGCAAAGTTGAACAATTTATACATCAAGGTAATATTTTTTTCTCACTGGCTGACATAGATGAAAGTAAAAATACCTACATTTTCTGGCACATAAAAAGGCAGCGAAAAATATTATGTACAATTTTTTTTTTTTTTTTTTGTGGTCTGCCTGGGCCAGCAGAAAAAGATTCTCATTGTTGAAGCCTGGTATTGTGCACAAAACACTGGATTCAGATCCAGATTCAGCTTTTTTTGCTTTCATCTCAGAAGAATGACCTTTGGGAAGGTGAATGAGCTGGGCCAGTTCATCAGAGAGGCTGAGCCAGAGCCAGATGTGAAGAAATCCAAGGGTAGGACACACACACACATACGCATTTGCTCTTGAGAACTTTTTTTCTCCTCTCTCTCACTGACACACACTTGCACATGTTTTGTATTGTGCGAGTTGGCTCTTAGTTATGACTTATGCTGAAGTGCGCTTGATGTCTTCAGTTTGAGTGCAGAGAGTGTGTTGCCATGGCGATAAGTAGCCGGTGATGTGGGGTGATTGTGTTGAAGAGCAGTGAAAAGCAAGATTCACTGCTCTGTCCAGCTCACTCGCTCTTAATTTATTTCCTTTCTATCAGGTTCCATGTTTTCTCAAGCAATGAAGAAATGGGTGCAAGGAAACTCGGATGAGGTGTGCACCTGCTTATTTCATTCAAATTACATGTCATCTTTTCTAATGTCTTTTTATTAAGTGGAAATGGATTTAAGCTGGTTATAGTTCATGATATGTACTGTCTTTGTTTTTGGTGTGCCAGGCACAAGAAGAGATGGCATGGAAGATTGCAAAAATGATCGTCAATGATGTCATGCAGCAGGGACACCAGGGAAGCCCTGAAGTGAAGGCAACAAAAGTACATCTTATTTTATCTTTGCATTCATAAAGATTTGTTTCTTGAACTTCACCCAAAAATTAAAATTCTGTAATTTATTCAAGTCGTTCCAAACCCACACTTGCCGCCTTCTATGGAAAACAAAGGCAATTCCTTAGAATTTGTACGGTTCTCTTTTTTTATAGCGATGCACCAAAATTTGGTTTTACCAAATTTTTGGTTTTGAATTCAGCAGAAAACCAAAAATTAATTTTCAGTTATATTTGGCTGATTGCATAATTCAACCCGGTATACTGCTCAGAGTGCTGTGTTCTCAGGTAACAAATTAAATAATTTGTAGTAAAGTTCTTCGACAATGAGTCGCCTCACAATATTTCAGCTAAAAATTTTTTTATATATAGCTGTAAATATTTCCACACTGCTGACATCATGTTTGTCTGTTATATCTTATCCACATTATGTGTTTGAAGTAGTCAAAATGCATCATCAGGGAAGTGCTAATTAAATCACTGTTTTGATCAATGCTTTTGGTTCTCCAAAACACTCATGGCCAAATAATAAAAATAAAAAAGATTAATTTTTTAATAAATAAAAAAAGACAAATTTACAAACGACACAGTCGCCAAAAGAAAACAAAAAACATTTTAGAAGTAGACCATACAAGTCTTTTGAAGACATACAGTAGCTTTGTGTGAGGAACAGCTCTACAGTGAAATTCATGTTAATTATAGTGAGTCAAGAAGTGCGCAACATTTTGTTTATTACACTTTAGTGAATTTTAAGATAATAAACATGAGACGTTAAAATGGTTGACCTTGAGTCACTATTTTATGTCCACGTAATTATTGATGTGGACATGAAAAGCTGTTTAAGAAGTGGTATGAGTGTACAACACATTATCCCTTTGATTTTAGTCATGTTTGAACTTATTTTAGCCATGCAGTAAATCAGTTGTTATCACCTGACCGGGGATTATTTTGCGATAACCAGATGTTAGTACATTATCCCTTGCTTAGTGTTTTCTCTTACTTAATTTACTTAGTGGATGCCTCAGCAAACCACACTAAGGCAAGTTTAAATATGCCAAAATGTGCATTTTTCTTATATGAAAAAGCAGTCTCATCATTCCGCTGAACATCTCTATTTATAGATCCTTAGAATAAAGTTATGCAGGTTTGGAAGAAGATGAGGTTGAGAAAACTATGACAGAATTTTATTATTGGGTGAACTAACACTTTAAGTATTTATTGTGTAGCGGCACTGGGATTAGTAGTCAATTTAAACTTGTTTTAGAATGACAGGACGGTGTGCAGAATCTGACCTGTTCTGTTTTCATCAGCTATGACCGTCTCGTTAAGTGTGGAAGCAGCTCCTACCCTCCCTCCTGTCGCCCTCTGCATAATGACTGGAGAAGCAAACGACCTGAAGACAAACACAGAGCTGAACTGCATTAACATATCAGTGAGGACTTTGAAAGAGGCATTCCATGACTTCCTGCATGTGTTTGTGTGTGAGAGCGTGAGTGTTTAGATATGCACACTAATAGCCAAAATATGTTTTCCGTATGATCCACCCCAACATTTCTAGCGCTCAGAAGGAATTCTGTTTATTATTTGAAGAAGAGCGAAATGAGTTTAACTGCAGGCATGAATAAACCCGTAAACAAACAAGTGAGAGTAACACAGCAGACAAACAGGACAAAATTTCAGAACAAGTCTGAATGAACACCGACACAAATTTCAGAACGTACTTGCTGTTGCATTTAGCTGTTACCATATCGGCCAACAGGAAGTGCACGGGAACTACAAAGTGGCTGTGACTTAAACATTTCCTTCCTCATCTTAATTCTTATCTCACACTTCTTTTATCTTTCTTTTTCTTTTTCATTCGCTTTTTTTAAAGAGTGGCTATGAAGTGCTTAGGCCTTTTTTTTTTAGTACAAATAAACAGAAAAACAGAAATGCATAAATACCCGAGGTGGCTATGTACAGTTATATTTACAGATTTACGGTATGCCATAGTGGATGTAAGTCAGCCAGTGTCAGAGGCTGTTCTGTCCCTCTCTCATGGAGCTGAAGTGACTGATGTTACAGTTCAAACTGGAATGGTAACTAATGAACTCGGGCCTGGAAAATGTTCCCTGACTGCAGAACTCCCTCTAGAACCCTGTCCAGAGCTGATTCTAGACTGTAGAGATATACAAACCGAACTGCTAGGGCAATGTTTATCCCTGTTCTGTATAAATGTGGATTCCTGGTTTACCGCCATATATTAATGTTAGTTCTTTTTATGGTGATTGTCTTTTTTTTTCTTTTTTTTTTTTTGTATGATATGTCAAACTCTGTCTAAGCAAATCTCAATGATGACTGTTCCTTTTGAAACGTGTACTTGGACATGAAGTTATTGCTTTGGACCTCATTGAGATGTGGACGAGAAACAGGAAAAAGACTTTTGGTACTATGTACCACTAATATGTTTTCTGACATATATGTGTACTTAATCTATAATATATTTAAATGTGTTTGATTTAAATACATATATTGTTGAAACGTCTCTTGACGCAGTCTTTGTGTTTTGTTTTTGTTCATGGGTCCGATTGAACAAAGCGTTTTAGTTACCTGTGTAGGCAGAATATGATTGATTTGCACTTTGAAATTGGATTTGTGCTAACGTATCGAGCATAACTCAAATAAAATGAATTCCAACAAAAAAATCCTATAAAACTGAAAAAAGAAAATGTTATTAAAATAAAAAGCTTTCAAAAAAGTCACTTTTCTTTTTCGCTTTCGCAATTTAAGTTGGGTGGGCGGGTTCTCGGAGATAAAGGTTCTCATTGGCTAGTTAGTTTTGGAGAGACATTACCAATTTTCTCATTTGTTTGTAGTATGCACGTTTTTAAAATATATAATTTCACATTCAATTATTAAAATTATTAATGAATCATTCAGTCGTTCATGTTTGAAGTATTTTAAAGCATTTGAAAGAAATTGCATTCATGTTCGCTCGCAAAAGCATTGAAATATATTATACAAATAATATACATTGAAATATACACCGAAACCATGATTGAAATATAACTTTTCCTTCAATCTCGATATGTTTTTTACATCAATGTGTCCCTTTAGGTGGTTTCTAGTCAGTGAAATATGTTGAGCATAACTAGAGAAAATATATATATATATATATTACAGAAATTTCCATGATTTCTTGTACTCTATGTGATGCTCAATATTTGTTCAATATTTGTTTCCATTCTCATGCACAAGTGAAAAGTCCACGGCACGGTAAATCACCAGCAGAGGGCAGTGTAAGACACGCTACGCTTTCACACTTTTTGAATAAACTTCAGAATCCAAATACGAAATACAACTAAAATATAAATGATACCGCATTTTATTGTTGTTTACGTTTTTATACATTTGGGTTGCTGAATTATACTTGTTCATCTTATATTCAATGTGCTTTTGCCGGTGTTGAGGAGGTTAGGCAAGAGAACGAAACGCAGGGCATGAAAACTATAATGATGGCATGAGTTTATGACACGATTGAGGCTTTGAAACAGAAAATCTGTGTGATTCAGAATTTCATGAATTAAAAACTCGTCTGAACACCTTCGCAGTGGCGGTGACGCCCACGTCCTTGTGACTGTGGCAGGCGTGCAGCGCAGTAAGTTTGAGCTCTCACTCCTGCAGCGCGCGAGCTGCGACTCAGAGCTGAGGAAGATGAGGATGAGGATGATGCTGGTGGTATGTGGGCTGTGAGTAACGCAAACAGAGCGGATTCAGATCTTACTACATAGTGAGCACCTGCTGGTGGCAGTTCTGAGAGCTTGAGCTCTGGGTGTGACGGTTGTCTTTTGTCCTCCACCTGCTTCCTCTCAGATGAATTAACTGGAATATCCTCTCTATTGAACTGGATCGTGCTGGAATTACGTTTAATTGAAAAGTTAGGCTTGCTTATGCTCCGTAGTTCACTGGTGCATCTGTGTGTCAGCGGCACTCTTAGCGCAACGGTAACTCATGTGTTTTTGTGATTATTGGTGCTCATCTAATGTTTGTCACCCAGTGAGTGAGCGCGCTCCAGATGCACTCGCTGTTTGATCGGAATTGGAAAGGGCTGGGAATCGATCTGTCTCCGGTCTCGCTGCCCCACGTTGCCGTGAGGATGTTCAGCTGTGTCGGGTGTTTTTGGGTGCTCCTGTCCTCCGCCCTGGTCGCAATTTGCAGTTTCAGTTTCATCTCGCCCGCATGGATAGTGAAGGACCATCTGAAAAACAAGGACTCCGTGAGTTTTGGGCTCCTGTGGCACTGCTCCGAGTCTCTGGATCATATGTACAGATGTTACACCTTTGGCGGGCTGGGCAAATTTCAAGAGATTCCTTCAAGCTCTTGGCAGGTAGGCTGGATATGGATATCTATGGTAAACATGCTCTAACTCATAACGGTATGAAATGTATTCACTATAAAATTTGAGGATACCGCAACTTTTGAATAAAACGTAGCCTGACCTGCAGAATTAGTACAGCATCAGTCTCCTGCACATAGAGGAACTTTTCTGTCTTAAGCTTTGATTTAAAAGAACAATATTTTGTTTAAACATATTTTAGTTTGTAAGAATAGATTGAAACAGATGAAAAGTTTATTTATTTATTTATTTATACTTATTAGCCTACTTGTTATATCCTTTTTTTGAAAAGTTGAAATGTTAGATTTTGATCTTGTTCTTTATTCAGACATTTTAAATTCCCATTTAAATACATAAAAAGTGTTAACATCAAGGAAATGCAATGTTGTATTTTTAAACTAAATAATCTTGTATTTTTTTCCATTGGGATTCAATAGATGAAAATTACTTTACTATAATGCCAAGCATTTTAGTTAAGTTGAGTTTCTCTAAAAAGTTTTTATATGAGAGGAGCACCTCTTTGCCAAGACAGAATAGTGAAAGTTTGAACATCGTAATGTCATTTTAGCACCATGAGAGTAGCTTTAACCCATCTGTATTTGAAAATCTAAATTAGAAAGAATGGATATATTTTAGTTTTTGTACACTGGAAGTTATTTGACACTTGCCATTTTAAGACCAACCATTTTCTTGAAGGCAATCTCAAAAAGTGAAACAATTGACATAACAATCACACACAATATCAAGAATAAACATCATTGTACATTATACCAAATTAGAGTATACCTCTTGGTGGGTTGGTCAAGTTTATATTCAGATCTTTATTCTAGGACATGTTAGGGCTGGGCGATTTATCTCATGCAATATGCATGCGCATCTCGTCAGTAAAACCGGCTCCCGGCGGTGGGCCCCATCACCTGTTTTCAAATGGAGCGGCATTTAATACACGGAGCCGTAGTTCACTGAGAAGCTACGCAATATCGCGTTCATTATCGCAGATGAATCGCCTTCGATAATGAACGCGATAATGCGTAGCTTCTCAGTGATCTACGGCTCCGTGTATTAAATGCCGCT
This sequence comes from Tor tambroides, assembly GCA_021397915.2. Classification (NCBI taxonomy): domain Eukaryota; kingdom Metazoa; phylum Chordata; class Actinopteri; order Cypriniformes; family Cyprinidae; genus Tor; species Tor tambroides. The sequence continues at coordinate 19,922 of JAFVLL020016596.1, forward strand.
CCATTTGAAAACAGGTGATGGGGATTTACCGCTAATCAAGGAGCCGGTTTTACTGACGAGATGCGCATGCATATTGCATGAGATAAATCGCCCAGCCCTAGGACATGTAATGAATGTTTTAACAAAGACAAAATCATAGCGTGAAGTTTCCTTTTGAAAGATTTTCATTTTGTCCTAATTGAATAGGCCTAATCACCCTTAAATTGCTTTATACACTACTGCTTTGAAAAAATATGGATTGTGAAAGTAAAATATATAATCACATGGCACTGATGGCTTTTGGCACGTTCCTTGTTTAAGATGGGAAAGAAGAGCAAACATTGCTTATCTCAGTGCAGGACATTGTAGATTTGCTCATTTGACATACATAGGTCTATTCTTAGCAGCAAAGTGCATCAGTCGTTTTCAATAATTCAAAGCTCATAAAACAAGAGTCAAAATGGGACCATCCCAGTTAGCGATGAATGAAAACATAGTTTTACATAGTCTGTTGAAATTTCCTTTTGCAGTTTACAACCTTGTAAAGTTTACACATTTTCTGATGTGTCTTAAAACTGGGTCACTTGAAAAAGTCCATCATCTAAGCAAAGGGTACTGTGTCAAATAAGGCTCAAGATTTCTGCAGAGGTTAGTCAGACACTGAGAATATGTGTTTAGCAGTCTTTATCAGACTGTCCTCACTAATGTTTGTAAATTCAGAGCTGATTTGTCCTTGGGGAACGTCTGCCTATAGCAGCTTCATCATAGAGTCTTTTCACTGCACCCACTGCTTCTGTGCAACTAGCTATATGACCATTATAATAGCAGACATATCATATTACTTTCACTTATATAAAATGCCCAAGAGGTTACATCTTTTATTTCACACTTTTATCTTTTCCATTGTCTTCGGTTCATTTTGACCCATTTTCAGGAAAAAAAAACCATACTATATAAATACCACATTGTTTTTGAGATTGAAACTAGGCTGTCACAGTCAGGATATCGAAACAAACACATTGAACAAAAGCCTTTTTTAACAACTGTTTTTAAAAAAAAAGTTTCACTTGACCATTCACTGTTTTTACCTTATGAATCAATTTGACTTTGCATTTAGTAAGATTTGGCCCCTCACATATACTGTTTTCCATGATAGGGATGATAAGTTTAAAGGTCACTTGGAGTAAAAGGCCCCTAGGATGTAATTTTCTCTTTAACTACCTGGCAGCAAAAACACTAGAGCTCTTTTCTAAACACCTGTAGTACTGAAACAGATTGTTTTGCATAAATGGGAAATGTGGATTTATTGTGATGGATGTGCAAAGTGGGCTCATATTGACAGCTCCTGACATAATGGAGATTTATGTGTGAAATACGTGTGAACTAAAACTGTAGCTCTGTACAGTGTTCATTTTGTTAATTGAACAGAAAGTTATGAAATATGTCAGAAAGAAAAGAGGACACCCATTCGCTTAAGTTGTGCCCTGATGTATTTATTTTTTTATTATTATTTCTTTTTACTCCAGCTGTGGTTTACCATCAATATTCAGTTACTTTTTTGTCATGGAAGGAGGTGTTTAGACCTGTTGTGTTCCATTTATGATTTCCAATAAGGATCAAATTTCTTAGGACAGTATCTTAAAAATAATTGTCCAAAAATGGGTTTTTACATGTCATAGAAGAACCGTTTTGGGTTCGCCAAAAAATCTTTTAGGAAACAGTTCCTAAACAAACCATTTTTTTAGTGTGACAAACATTTTAATAATCTAAAGAAGCTGCTTCCACTATGAAGAACATTTTGTAAAATGGAAAGATTCCATGGATGTTAAAGGTTCTTCAAGGAATGAAAGAATTTAAGGAATTAAAGAGTGTAAGGCAAAAGTTGTGTTGTCAGTAAACAACCCATAGAAAGGAAAAATCACAAATGTGATCTCTCTAATATCTCAGCTGATGCTCCTAAACAGCGAAAAGATACATGCAGAGCAGTAAATGGAGATGTTTAACAGAGATCTCTGCAAGGTGATGTGCTTAGATGTAAGTAAAAGGAGATTTTAAGAGTTTTTTTTAAATTATATAATATTTTGAATGCTTTGCAGAGGTTTTCCATTGACTTCAGTTGTTTTAAAATTAAGCTACATTTCTACCCTGCCTCTAAAAATACATCTTACACAAACCTCTCCATGGTATTAAATTTTAATTAGTACATAATTTTTTTCAATTGTCACAGAAGGACATATATAAAGCCCATAGTAATATAGTTTAGCATCTGCAATGCCCTGTTTTCAACAGACCTTTTCCATTTCAGATAATACAGAACACAGTAGTCTTCCTCTTGTTCCCTTAATACCCTAAAGCTCTCTCTCTCTCTCTCTCTCTCTCTCTCTGTTTTCTCTGAAGCACAAGCAACCTTGTGTCTTATGGTTTATGTATGGATAAAAAATTAGCATTTGAAAGGAGATATTAAGAAATTGCATTTCTTGGATTTGTAGAAGAATTTGAAGGGCGGAGGATAAAGATGTTCTGTCCATACTCAAGACATTACAGAAGGAAAGAAAGGAATGGATTTGGGAGCAACGTTTGGCAGTGATGTGTATGGCTTCTGCTAAATGCTTCAGTACATAACTGAGTGTACTCAGCTCTGACTGCTGAATCATTTATTTATGATCATTGTTAGCACTGCCATCTTTGTTGTTTTGGAGGTGAAGGGTTTGATAATGTTTCTGAGTAAGCTATAAAATGCACATCTTTAAAGTTGATGTGCAAAATTATGTTTTCAGTGTTAAAATACTTTCTCCTCTCAGTTTAATGTGCTGAGACAACTGTAAGTAAGTCATTGGTAGATTGATTCTTCATAGAGCATAAACACTGTGGCTCTGTGCTGCTTTCAACATTGGGAATATTTAAGTGTTTGGTTAACTTCTGAATTAACCAATGGTGTGAGTTTGGAGCGACACTGCTTGTTTGGACCAATGGCAGGATCTGGAGCCTCCTGAAAGCCTTTTTAGGAAAAATAGTAGTAAATATTGACATTACACAACTAATTGTCTCTGCACATTAAATGTTTATTAGCATAGAACATGATTTGTTGTTGAAGATCTGTTGAAGCCATAAGCGGCGATTATCAGGGTCCAAGCACCAGTGACTCATGTACAGTGGTGGCCAAAATGATTAGAACACTAGTATTTTCACTAGTAGGCCTGTTTCATTAAAAAAAAAATTAAGTCAGTTATTTGTATCTTTTGCTGTAGTGTGTCGGTAGGAAATATCAGTTTACATTTCCGCACATTCATTTTGTCATTAATTGTAATAATCCAGTAAGATTTTTGTTTGCACAAGGAGTCTGACAACAGCCAGTGCTCCACACAGAGATCTGATCTCACCATCATCCAGTCTGTCTGGAATGATATGAAGAAACAGAACAAACTGAGACAGACTAAATCCAGAAGAACCGTGGTAACGTCTCCAAGATGCTTCAAGAAACCTAAATGCAAAGCTTCCTGAAAAACTATGCACAAGTGCACCAAGGGCAAAAGCTACTTTAAACACAAAGGATGCTCACACCAAATGTTGATTTAAATTAGTTAATAGAAGTTAATTGATAAAGAAAATCTATTTATGACATTATTTTTTTGACAGCATCCTCATTTTGCAGCATTTTTACACAAGTGCCTAAGACTTTAACAGTACTGTAGCTTTGCAGGTAGGTTTCTTGAAGCGTCTTGGAGACGTTGCCACAGTTCTTCTGGATTTAGTCTGTCTCAGTTTGTTCTGTTTCTTCATGTCATTCCAGACATATTACACTTTAAAGGGATAGCTCACACAAATATGAAAATTTGAAAATTCTGTCATTTACTCAACCCCAAGCTGTTCCAAACTTGCATAAATTTCTTTCTTAAGATATTTTGAAGAATGTTGGTAACCAAATATCCCAACAGCCATTGACTTCCAGAAAATACCATAGAAGTTAATGGCTGTTGGGATGTTTGGTTACCCAACATTCCCTTTATGTAAGTATTATTCTATGTATTAAGAGTGACAAATAATATTGTCTCTAAATTTTAATTAGACAGACAGGAATATATTCAGTCATGTCTGGTAGCAAATATTGTATGTTTTCAAATATTATTAGGATATAAGCAAGGTAATATTAATGAGCAAATTTCTTTGCAAACTGGTTATATTAAACTCTGCCTTCATTTGTCATTCCCATTGATATAGATGGCTTGTATTTTAGAAACTGTTTCCCCAGGAATCAGAAATTCTTGAAATTTGTCATGTTTATTCAGAATTTCCTGTTGTCCATGTATACCAAGTTTTGCCAAATTTGAACATTGCATTCAAAAGATATAGCAGTTAGTCATTATGGGCCACACCCACAAATATATTGGCCTATATCTCCACAATGAATTAATTTATCAAATTTGTTTTGATATCTTTGTCAATTTGGAACCATTCTACCAAGTTTGAGATCTCTATAGCTTATGGTTTCTCATGCTCAGATAATTTTATGGCCAGAAAAAAAGTTGGCAAACAGTACAAATATAATTGGTTTTGAGCAAGTTCTGTGCTTGGACGCCTAAAATAAGCAATCTAGCTTGCAAGTTTGCAAGTACATTGATATTAAATATCATTCTGACATGCTTTACTGGCTCAATCACATAAGATATCATGCAATTAGCAGTGGCTTATCACTCAAAGGGGAGATCTATCATTTTTCTCTCGCTTCTCCACTCAGATTTACTGACAGAAGCTGTTGTCATGCATGGGTGGCTGCCTCTCTCAGGTTTGGGTGGTCTCATGTTAAGTGTTGTGCCCGCTCGGCCATCAAGCAATAAATAGTAGTTTTTCATCATGCCGGCACAGTCCTGCCTCGACTCACTGATGTGCAGATTATTCCATTTATTTTAAGACCCCCCCCCGTCACATGTTTCCCATATATGGACACACACACGTTTCTCAGCATGCCCAGTGCTCCTTTCTCTGTAGATGGCGAAGGCTCATGGGGCTTGTGTTTAGGTTCACAGCATGAACATTTTATGGAGTTTCGTAACTAATGGTACTGCAGGTTTTGAAGAGGTGATGGAACGTTTGGTGGTAAACTAGGTACTATAACTGACAATGAATTATATAGAGCTGTAGCTGTCCTAAATCACAAAACACAGTCTTGTTTATAGTCTAACTCTAGCTTTTTACATTTGACAACAAGGCTGTAACCATGTCTTAAACAATGGGTACAATTTGTTTTATTTGCAGTGGGAAGTAGGCATTTTGAACTATTTGCAAATATTTTAAAGGAGTCATATGATGCGATTTCGTGTTTTCCTGTCTTTGGAGTGTTATAAGCTGTTTGTGCATATGTAAGATCTGTAAAGTTGCAAAGTTTAAAGTCTCAAACCAAAAGAGATATTCTTTATAAAAATTAAGACTCTGCCACACCCCCCTAAAATGGCTCATTCAAACACGCCCCCACATGTCTGTGTCACGATGTGGGAAGATTTGCATAACACCGCCCAAACATATACGCAATGAAAGAAGGCGTAACTTTTATTCTCGCTGTAGTATTGTTGTTGCCGCCCCCATGTCATGGAGAGATGCTGTGTGTTTTGTTGTGAAAACGAAAGTACTTTGTTTGGGCTTCCAAATGAGTACACAACTAAAAATCAGTGGTTAAGTTTTATTTACAACACTGTTCCAGAACAGTACAACGCAAATATTCGAGTGTGTGCAGTGCGATTTAGTGTAGAGTAGTGCTTGTTTGGCGTTTCTACGATCACAAATGCAGACATGGTGTTATGGTTAGGTGGCGCGGCGCAGAGGGACACGGCATCACAACATGGTAAGGAGCGTAACCTTTCCGTCACATGCTTGAGGTATTCGGCCAATCACAACGCACTGGATAGCTGGCCAATCAGAGCACACCTCGCTTCTCAGAACAATGAGCTTTGTAAAAATCGACGCGTTTCAGAAAGGCGGAGCATAGAGGAACAACAATAATGTACAGTATGTGGAAAATAATGTGGTTTTTTTGAACCTCGAACTGCGTGAACACATTGCATTACACCAAATACACAAAATAATGTTCTTTTTAGCAACATCATATGACCCCTTTGAAATATGCACATTCACACTTATTTGTATGCTTAATATGTTGAAAACACAAAATGTTTCTTGTCTCATCACATTCACTTAGGAATTACATGAATCACATAAATTATACCATATTTTCAATTCTAAATGGCAAAATTTAAGAAAAAAGTTGTAGTTTGCATCACTATATTACTGTCAGTCATTTAACATTCCGTAAAATAATTGTCAAATATTAAATGTTTCGCCACTTTAATCTCATTTCACTCTCTTCCAATGTTAAATTGACACTTTGTGCTGGAATTTGCACTCTGCTTCTGTGAACCGTAAACCTGCCTACTTTAATTTAATTGGCCATCTCAATCATTTTGACTTTGATGAGCGTTGTAGGACCACTGAGGCAGACCAGCCTAAAAATGGGGAGACTAGTCCCCCTCAATGTCTGTAGTGAATACAACCCAGTTTCCCAATTGTATGTAGGCTTGAGAATTCATTAAAATTGTTTTCATTTTTTACCATTATCTTGATAAACAAATGTGTAGGAATCATAAACATTTGTTGGTGATAGAGCTGCAAATACGTAAAAAAGTCAGTGTTTCTGGTCTCAGATCTTAGTTCTTTCAATACATTTTTCACAGTTGAATCAGCAAAATCTGATCTTCTTGCTTACTGCCCACATAGTTCATCTTGTGAAAATACCCTCTCATGTTTTTGTGCTGCATTATTGAGACGTGTTCTTAGTTCCCAGTCAGAGACTCTGTGTTTGTATTCCTGCTTCAGACCCTGTTGTTTTGTGGTGGATCTTTTGTGATTCTCTTTGCCTCCGTCATCTCCATGTTTCAAAGCCCTTGTGGGCCAAAGAGCATATGCAAGACTCAGGCTGTCTCGATACTATCAGGCAACAGTCATGACTGTGATTTTACTGCCAACTTACTCCTGATAGAGCAGATATTATATGAAGTTCAGCCAAAAGTAAATATTTCTGTCCCTTTTGAAAGTACATATTTATACAATGATAATTGTTGGACCTGTAAATACAGTGAAAGCAGAAGACAGATTAAACAATTGTAATCTTAAAACCACTAAAATGAGTTTGATATGTGAAAAGGGGTTGCTTGAAACAAACCAATGTGTTTTGGTGGTAAAAAAATGAAAACATAAGGGTCATATCTGTCATGTCTAAACTTTATTTGTTTTTGTGTTCATATAAAATTTGGTCTTTTATTATCATGATTTGATGCCATGCTATATCCAGTTGCACTTTTTCATCATCATGTTTGGATGCCTTGATGCCTTAAAGTGAGAAGACCCATAATCACTATAGAGCTTCTTTCCATCAGTGTCCCAGTCCCCGTGGGCACAAGTGTGCTGTTGACAGGCTGAGTTATTAGTTCTTGTTGAGGAAGTCATTCTGCCCTGGGCTACAGTGCTTGGACAGCGATGAATGCGCTGGAAGAGCGGGGTGTGGAGGAAGTAGCCTAATGTTTGCCAACCGGTAAAGTCTCACTCAAACTGTTAGATGTGTCAGAATGGAAAGGAAGTTAACACTGAATGTTGGACTGATATTAAAGCTATGCTGTCTTCACTAGGGCACTTAGGATTTTTCCTAGAATACTGAACCCTGAGTTATAGAATTTGTTGGGTAACTCATTCTGCATAGTTCGTGCTACAGACACTTTTGATGCTTTAAATTGTATTTCTCCTGGTAGGCAATAAAGTGGGACAAAAAACAAACAAACAAACAAAAAAAAAACACATAGGGTGTAAAGGCTGTTCATACCAAGGAAGATAAAATAACCATCACTGTAACTATAAAGTCTTAATAATAGTTCTAATTCTAATTCTGAAGTGAGCATCCAATGAACATTCTATCCTATGTAAAGTGAAAACCAGCTGACACGTGTAGGTCACATGACAATGACAACATTTAGCATGTCTGAATTACATTTATACCTCACACATCCATGCCATATACAACATACATTTTATGCCTTTTTTATTAGATAGGGCAGTTGAGAGCAGACAGGAAAGTATTGGGTGGAGAGGGGGGGGTCGGCAAAGGACCTCGAGAAGAGAATCGAACTCGGGTCGCCGTGAGCACAGTTGGCTATCAGCCAATATCACAGTTGGCTATCAGCGCCGACAATCAGATGCACATTTAAAACTGGAATATAATTTAATTTCAGTCACAGGTGTTTCATAAACATAATCCTTTCTGGATTACAATCCGCCATCAAAATAAGTTTAATTATTCCAGCTGCTATGAGAAAAGGCTATAAACGATCCGCCACCTGCAGGATCCTCACATGTGATATAGCCTATTAGCCGGGACAACTTGTTTACAGACGTGACGTAATGACATGCAGCATGCTTGAATTTCCTGCAAATTCCTACCAGTACCACTCAAATTAGAAAACAGTATTATAAGCTAACCGTTGTGAATCGGGGTAAAGGCGATAGTTTTGGACACTGGCTGGTTATATACTTGCTCAGATATTGATTTCAGATCATTTTTAACCAAGAAAAGTTACGGACTGAAGCTTTAAACAATTTAATAATAAAATAAACACAAAGTGAAAATAAAGCGGCAGCCCCTCACGGACGACTGCCGCACACAAAAAAAATAAAAACACAACAAACGTCCAGGCCTGGGGCCTGTTTCTTAAAACAAGTTTACCAGATAAGTCAGGCTTATTTCAGTTAGTCTGACTTATTTTGAACCAAATCAACTGATAATACATCAGACTAACTGAAATAAACCTGGCTTATTTGGTAAACTTGTTTTACGAAACAGGCCCCTGGTTCTCTCTCGTCTTGCACTGTCGTCACTCCTCCCTTTTATCCTTTCAGAGATCATTCGTGGGACTCGAGACCGGTGAGTGGCGCAGGTGTCGCTCATTATGACTTACTCCACCAGCATCGCTCCGCTCCCACGGCTCTCAGCCCCAATGTGATTGCTAGTAGATTACATGTAAAGGGCCTGTCACCCTGTGCCAGGAACTAGATGTATTAGTTGTTATTATTTATTGTTTTATTTTAGTTTAGTACATTTTCTACAGACCTCTAGTCTCTGGACCCCAGTTTAAAACCCTCTGGTCTAGGATGCTATATAAATGTAATACACCAGGGGATGGGCTCACGGTTCACAAAATAGCTCCTTGCCCCTCTCACACTTTCCATTCGCTCTTTCACAACACATATGCTGTGACTCTCTTTTTTCTGGAGGTCCTTGTAGTCTGTATCTTGAGAAGGGAGCAGTAATTTCCTGCATCTGAACCTGTTAAGGGTTCTCAGCCCCCGGAACCAAACCACCGAAGCTGCGAGTTTTATCATGGCCGCCACATTGCTGTCTAATGAAATGATGGATGAGGCCTAGTTTCTCTCTCTCCCTCTTTCACTCTGCCTCTCTCTTCCTCTTAGTGCAGGAATGAGAGAGAGTGCGCACAGAGCAGAGCAGAAGCATGGCAGTCCCAGCAGAGAGAACCCACATATTAAACTGGCACAGGGGCCAGCGGATCAGCTGTCAGGCTGAGAGATATACAACACCCCAGCTCCATGCATTTATACAGAGAGCAGAGCAGCATAAGGGGAGGAAGCTTTCAGATCGAAGTCAGTCACTCAGTACATGACCCAAGGTTTTTCTCACTGCAGATTTACAGGATCATAGTTAGAGAACTCCTTCTTTATCTGTACAGTTCTGCACATAGGTTTACATAGTCCTTGAAGAATCTGTAATGTTCATTCTGTATTAAAATAAAAATGAGTTTTTTTCTCTGTTTTATTACTACATAAAAATATAAAATGTATACAAAATATAAAACAAAATCTAACTGCATTTTTTTATTTATTTATTTTTTGTAACACAGTGCAGTTTCCATAAGGGATATGTAAATTGATGAGCAGAACTGTATGGCTCTCTTGTTCTTGTCAGGACATTCAGTGAATCAACAAACCCTCTGGCTAATGGAAATATCCTCCTGTTGTGAGTGATGGTCACTTGCAGGTAAGAGATATATAAAAGTTGTGTTTGTGGAACAGGACTCTGGGGAGAAGTTACCTCCAAATCAGATCAAGCCCAGAGAGGATGGGGAAGCAAATTAGTGTCATTCCCATTTATTCACTTTTTTTTTTTTTTTCCTTCAGCCCTGTTTACAACTTGTCTTAACATCCATCTCTGGTGATTCAATCACAAGAGGTCAGGAAAGAGATATTACTCTTCTCCAATATGTATACCTTTTTTTTTGCAAGAAGTCTCTTATGCTCTCCAGCGTTGCATTTATTTGATCAAAATACAGTAAAAACAGTAATATTGTGAAATATTATTACAATTATTTCAAATACAAAAATGTAATTTAGTCCTGTGATGGCAAAGCTTTTTTATTAACCAATTTCTTCTTTCAAAACATGCACATACAAAGATACAGTGTCTTGATTTGTACATAAAAAATGTTTGTATATCTACATTTTACAGAATGATCAGAAAAATAAAGAGAAGAGACAAGAAAGGTAAAAAAAAAAATATTAATAATAATAAAAATACACCACTATAATGAAACCCACAAAACCAATGAACACAGAACATCAGCCTTGGATGGGATCAAAATCTTCAAGAACGACAAAGAGTTAACCAGTCAAATCACCAGCTATTCCAACTTAAAAAAATACATAAATAAAAAAGCAAAAAATTCTCATATCTCACCCAGCTCTTTCATTAAGGGTTTTCATTTCTCAACAAACAGACTCATTCTGAGTCTTAAACTGTGCGTTATTTTTTCCATCGCATAGATTTCTCTCACTGTCTGTAAGCATTCCTCAAAAGTCGGTGCCTTTTTTGAAGCCATTTAATTGTACTATTCTTCTTTGCTGCAGGTAGGAGTATTCGTTGGTGGTATCTTCTCTTCTCACTTTTTATTACATCTGTCTTAACTCCCAAGATGGCTATTAAAGGGTCTCTGGGTAAATTAACTTGAAAAATTTTATTAATGAAACCAAATACATTTGTCCAGTAAGGAAATAGAATAGGGCATTCCCAAAAGATGTGTGTATGCATTGCTACTTGTTCTCCACACTCCCTCCAACAAGCACTGGATTGGCTTGAATTAAATTTGGCTACGATTTGGGCCGTTCAAAAAAACGATTAGTTACCTTCCAATGGTATTCTCTCCAGATTTTACTACATGTTATTCTATGTGTATCTGCCATGTATTTCAGCCCAATTCTCATCAGATACTACCTTGAGCTCCTTCTCCCATTTTAACTTTATATAATGTGAGTTGTCTTTCTTCATGTCCTCCAGAGCCCTGTAAATACGACTAATTGGTCTAAGGATCTTGTTACAATTCTGAACATTAATCAACAAAGTCTCAGTTGCTGATGGGGAAGTTTTTAACATTTTCCAATTTGGATGTTTAAAAAGAAAACTTTGAATCTGGAGATACCTATAAAAATCAGTCCTAGGGAGATTGAATTCAGTAGCAAGTTGTTCAAACGTTTTAAGTGAATCCCCTTCAAATAATTGGTGGATATATTGCAATTGCTTTAGTGCCCGTACTTTGAAGCCTGAATCCATTTTCAAGGGAGTAAATTTCTTTATCTGTGTTATATTTGTTAACAAAGAAAGCCCCCTAGGAAGTTTGTAAGTCTTTTGGACCTCTCTCCACACCAAACAAGTAACCTCTGACCATTTTCCCAGTTTATACATGCATATCATCTTTTCTTCATTAAATGGGAAAGCTGCTAGTGAGTAAGGGTTGGAATTACATTTTTCAATTTCCAACCACCTAGTCCCCACAGAGTCGGACAACCAAACTACCATGGCTTACAACTGTGATGCTATCCAGTAGTTCTTAAAGTTCGGCAACGCCCAGCCTCCATGAGATTTACATAACTGCAATGTTTTGTACCTGACTCTGGGATGCCTCCCTTGTCATATGAATCTAGAAATCAGCTTATCTAGACGAGAGAACATGGATACCGGAGGGGACAATGGAAGGGTCTGGAAAAGGAATAAGAGCCGTGGTAATACATTCATTCTAACAGTCTCTATTCTCCCAGTTAAAGAAAAAGGTAGTATATTCCATCTCCTTAAATCTGAATTAGTTTTTTCTAATAACTTTGTGTAATTACCGTCATAGAATTTATTCAGATTAGAAGGTATAACCACACCCAGATACTTAATCCCCTCTTTAGGCAATCTGAAAGAGAAGGAGGACTTTATCTGTGTTGTAATACGAGTATTCATAGCTAGAGCTTCAGTTTTCCCAACATTGATTTTATAACCTGAATGTTTACCAAATTGGTTAATACATTCCATTAGTGTGGGGACAGAGTGTAATGGATCAGAAATGTATACAATTATTTCATCTGCGTATAATATGTATCAAGCAACATTTTTTATTATCGTGTTGAAAACAGTTATACTTTTTTTTTTTGTGGAAACCACGATACATTTTTTGTCAGGATTATTTGATGAATAAAAAGAATAGCATTTATTTGAAATAGAAATCTTTTGTAATATTATGAGTGTTTTTACTGTCACTTTTGATGAATTTAAAAAAAAAAATCTCCAGGTTTAGCTTTACAGCCATGACAGCCTTAAATAAACAAGTCAATTATGAGAATTAAGGCCTTTGACTGCTTATCAGGTGAGAGCAGTTCTCTCCATGAATGCCCTCAACACTGACCTCACCATCTCAAGGCTTTGTTCCCTCAGGAACTCAAAACAAGATGCTCTAATTGTAGCAAAAGCATCTGAATGCAATAAAGAGCAACAGAAGAGTGACATTGTGAGCTCAGCGTTTGATGGGATTTAATCTGGCTGTGGTTTATTGATAATACACGGCACATATTAAAATGGTTTTGGATTCCTTTGGGAACAGCAGTGAGAGGATTGTGGATGAGAGAGCTCAGCGTCAGCATCTGTGGCAGAGATATGGCGACAAATTGGATAGCATGGCATGCTGGCATGATAGATAACAGTAAATAATAGAGACTGTGTTCTCACAATAGTGTTGAGAAACTGTGATCAGAGTCCTGCTTGCCACATAAAAACTTCATAAACAGGAAATAAACTCTCTTTGAGTGCAAAAGTGTAGGCAGTTTAATCTTACACACTGCAGTATTGATTGCAAATCTATCCGTCCATCCAACCACTATAGAACTGTGAGTCCATATATTTATCTGCTACAGAATTACAAATCATCCATTCATTCAATACAGAATTGTGAGTCCATTCATCCATCCATCCACTTAAGAATGCCAAATCTATCAATCCATCCATTCGTCCACTACAGCATTGTAAATCCATCAATCCATCCTTCCTTCCTTCCATCCACTGCAGAATTCCAAATCCATCCATACATCCACTACAGAATTGAGTCTATCATCCATCTCTCCATCCATCCATCCATCCACTTGTGAGTCCATCCATGCAATCATTCAATACAGAATTGAGTCCATTTATCCATTCATCAATCCACCCATCAAATACAAATCTATCAATCTATCAAATCGTCCACTGCAGAATTGCAAATGCATCCATCCATCCATCCATCCATCCCTCCATCCCTTTAAAACTTTTTTCTTGACATTTCTAATTAAAATTACAGTAACATGTATTTATTTCTATTCAAATGAATTTCAATTAATTTCAGTTTTGCTTTTTTACATTCAAATCATGTGTTCTGCCTCAATTCAGATTCAGTGTAAATTCAGGAAAGGGCATTTCGTTTCAATTCTGAATCTCTGCGAGTTAGAAATCATTCGTGTCCAGGCCTAGCCTCAAACATTGTAAGAAACCACAAAACTGTTCTAAACTGCTTTAAATTCAGACATTGATCAGAGCTCGTCTGTTTGGGTTCTTCGCGGCTCAAGGCTAATCACAGTCCTGCCTGTCTGATTTGGAACATTCTAGCAGGCAGACCAGCCTGAAAGCAATTTGGCTTTTGCGAAATACAGAAGCTTCAGTATTTGTCACAGTGTTTGAATTCATTGGGCCTGGGATTTTAGATTTGTTTTTCCTGGCTTTAGGCAAATGTTATAGAATGGTATTTGTAGCCAAGACTCAGATGCATTTGAACAAACAGCTGCTTGGACAGTAAAGTGAGCTGTGATGGATTGAGTTGCCAGTCTGGGATTGGATTAAGGGAGATTAACAACGTTAGCAGTGCATGGACTAAGAGGGAATTGTGGGTGATGTGATGCAGTCAAAATAAAACAACATGCATAATCCATTGAACTTCTGTGGAAAAGGGATATTCGATGAAAAACAAAAGTTGAGCAATTTATTTTTTTCCATACAATGACAGCTCATAGTGACTAGAGCTTCAGATTTACCTAAAAAAGTGTTGTAAAAGAAGTTCTTAGGACATGCTGTATTTCAAGTGTTTGCTCTGTGGTCACCGTTATGATAGAAGACTTCTGATATAGAAGGTTGGCTACATTGCTTAATGCTGCAAAAAATGTTGTAAATAGAAACCTATGACTGGTGAAGATAATAATATAAAAAGCCCCACCCCGCAAGTTGACAGGATTTGTGATGATGGGAAATGGGGGCAGTTTCAAACCACACTTTTGAGACCGGACCTGTCCAAATACCCACATTTGCATTCTTTGCACTTGAACGCTTGTCTACTTGCATGATGCATTTCCAATTTTTTGCCCAAGTGTTCAAGTAGGTGTGAGGACCGCAAGTGTAGAACTTTTCATTACCAAATAGGACACACTTAGCCTAATGATACACAGGGCAACTTTTTGAGCAATGTTGCCAGGCAACTTTGGTTAATGTTGCTGTCAGCGGGCAACCAGGTGAAGCACAGGGCCCACAACTGATCTAAAGTATCCAGATAAAAATTTGTTCCCATTCTCAGTGACAAAGTGCCCAAACAACACTGCTCAAAAAAAAGTTTCTCAAAGTTGCCCTGTGTATCATTAGCCTTATATTTTTACACTTGATCACTTAATGTGTTTTTAAAAAAATCTACTCGATTTGTTATAATGGTTCCATTTACACTTGGCCACATAAATGTGTCTCAGCAAAACGGATATAAATCTGATCTTCAATACCCGCGGTATATGCAAATTTAATGTTCACCTCAACGAGCAACAGATATGTGCTGCATTTTACTCATTATCAGCTAATTTCAAGATCAAAGACTGCAGTAGGAGAGATAGCGGCATCAGCACTCGTAAGATAAGTTAGTCTCACTTCTTTTAATGAAGATGATTGTGTGTTGAGCATCTATGACTTAATTTCAGTTTCATTCTCGCCAGTTTGCACGTCAGTTTGCTGAAGAGGTACTCAACTACTCCTTCACGGCGATGGGATGTATTAGCCTATAACTCGCTCACACACGTATATTATTTTAACATTTTTGGAGGAATAAAATTTACATATGTGGCTTCAACAACCAGATGCATTTACAGTTGTCCAGTTTTGTGTGGAATGTGTCCCAGACCACCTCCTGAAGTGGTTTGAGCCATCAGATTTAAATCCTTCTCCGAAAGGATTTTGGAGGGCATTTACACCTGGTATTTTAAAAATCGGATAGCTGTCCGATCAGAGGAAACTCATGAAATAACCAGGTATAAACAGGCCCGTTGTGTTCTAAAAATGTTTAAAAATTAATGTCTAAATGTCAGCTCAGTTGTCCTATGTAAAAGGCAAAACAAAGTACCTCTGCTGCTTCTAATTAAGTGGATAAAAAGCAGTTGCAAATGTTGTACAAATACACATCTTTGCACCAATGAAATGTGCAACAGTTTACTTTTACTACCAAATAATGTAATATCTAATTATTATGATAACACTTTAGTATAAGGACCAATTCTCACTAGTTGTTTATTAGCGTGTCTGCTAGTAATATATTGGCTGTTTATTAGTACTTATAAAGCACATATTCTGCATGACCATATTCTACATCCCTAATCCTACCCAATAACTAAATTTAACAACTGCCTTACTAACTATTAATAAGCAGCAAATGAGGAGTTTGAGGCAAAAATCATAGTTAATGGTTTGTTAATAGTGAGAATTGGACACACATTGGAAGTAATGTGTGATCATTATTATTCATATTTAACTTACACTGTAAAGGTTTCTGGGTAACACTTTAGAATAGGGAACAGTTATTCACTATTAACTACGACTTTTCCCTCAATAAATTCCTAATTTGCTGCTTATTAATAGTTAGTAAGGTAGTTGTTAGGTTTAGGTATTGGGTAGGATTAGGGATGTAGAATAAGGTCATGTAGAATAAGGTATTAACATGTGCTTAATTATTACTAATAAATGGCTAATATTCTAGTAATATGCATGCTAATAAGCAACTAGTTAAGAGACCCTAAAATAAAGCGTTACCGCTTTCTGCAAAATCTCTGGATTTAGTGTGCATTACGGGCACTGTGCTTTGGGGTTTTTAAGACCTTGGACAAGACCTAATGGCCAAGACCGCAAATGTGGGTATTTGGACACTGTCTTTGGTACATTGCAGTTTTACGGAATGATGTTGACTGATGATTTTGCACATGGTTTGTCTTTAAGCATATTAAAAACACCAGAAAACATGTAAATAACGTTAAAAACAATTTAATCTTTTAATCTTTTGTAGCGTATGGACGAATCAGACACACAATTTTGCATTTGATTTAACAAATCAAATTAGTTCTTTAACAAATGGTCACAGACCCCTCCCCCCACCCAATACACATACTGGGTGCTGGTATGTCTGTCAATGACTCCAGGCCCCTGGTTACCATGGCAACCAGGAGACTTCTGCCAGGCCAGATAAACTTTACGACCTAATGGCATGTGGAGAGTCCTCGCTCTCACTACACTTTCCATAGGAAAGACACATAATACACCATAAAAATGGACTCCTCTCTAATTAACTCATAGAAAAACCTTTCTGTGAATGGACACAATATCCTTCAGGTCATTGTGTATGTTATTATTATTCTTGTATATGTTCTTGTGTATTGTATCCTGTTTTATGCACGCTTATAATATATCACTAGTTAATATCACTTTAACTGTATCATGTTTGGTCTCTATCCATTCGTCTTCGGATGATTGAATTGAGAGTGTATATTTTATGTCGATAACTATGCAACATGGAAGAATCTTTAGTAGTTTGTGCATTAACCCAGGCGAATTACCTATGCAAATTACCATGCATGGAAACAAAGAGCCATAAAACTTTCCCTCCAAAGTCCAGGGCTCCAATTGGCTCTTTGACATCCCAGAGGTGTGACCTCCATAGCAGATAAAGCTCTCACGTAAGTGACGCCCATTGCAGTCTGCGGTTCTGTTAGATCCTAAGAGGATGTGGAGGATGTAAGCTAAAACTCTTCTGAACACTTTAGGTTTTGTGCCAGGCCTTGAGGCCTTGTCTTTCCATTCAACCAAGCTCCTTGGACCTCAGCAGATCTCTTTTTCTTAGCTCTTTTTTTTCCATTTTCTACCTGGAAAGAACATTTCTACCTCAGAACATCTTTGGAATTCATCACTTTTCAACCTGGAAGAACGTGATCGGGACTCCAAAACCTTAAAACCATTAAGACTTTCATCTGAGACTGCATTCTGGACACTCGACGCGACCAAAGGCAGTGCAAGTATTGTACGTTTAACTAAACGAAACAGAGGTTATTAGTACAAGTTATAGACCCCGTTATAAACGGCGTTGATGGTTTTACTCAGGTGGATGACTTTCTCCATAACTGCATTCTATGGCTTTCCTGATGGTCTCATCCATCAACTCTCATAAGCCCTTTCCCCATGTATGAGTGATTGTATGTTTGTTTGTTAGTTTGTTTGTTTGTTTGTTTGTTAGACTAGTCTGCGTTAGTGTTTAGTTAATAAAAGTTGTGTGCACAAATTACATGAGTTTCTGATTCTGCTTTGCATATTAATGTCCCTTTACGATTCCGATCCTTGCTACATGCTCTAATGCATTAATACTTAGAAAGGTATTTTCTGTGGCCAAGAAAATATCCTTTCTTAGAGTTGATATGAACTTAAACTGAATGTTCGCTGGACGAACAGATTAGTTGATGGCAATTTAATTCTGTGACAGTTATTACTGTCAGCCGATATAAATAATTGTAATTAATCATAATTAATTGTAATTATTTATATACAATTCCCTTTTAAGCAAATTCGCTACACTTTTTTACATTTGAGTTCTTTGGTTCAACAAAAGTAATTACAAATGGACAAAGTGATGTGTTTAGATATGGTTGCAAAAAAATTAGGTATAAAATGCTGTTATAAGGTAAAAAATGCTCCTGAAAATCAATTCCAGTGGAGCAAATATTGCCCCTTAATAAAAAAACCTTAATTTGTCACACCATGGGAGGCGTGCATTTATCGTGTCATGGTTCACATTGTTGAGCAGTATCTGCTCTTGATTGATTTTTCGCTGCCATTGTGACATTCAAGATCCTGTTAGCAGTGCAGTCCGCCTGTTTGCAGGGAAGATGAGTTCTGACTTATTAAAAATAGATTGTGAGGCATGGAAAAAAGGGGAGGAGGAAAGAGGGAGAAAATGAATACAGATGGACAGAACTGAGAGGAATAGTCCAAGTAAAAGTGAAGGCTAAAAAAGGAACGAAGGAACAACGTATCAAAGCTGAGGAAAATGAGTAGGAGATGAAATGAGAGAGCAGGCAGAAAAAGAACAGGCGCCTTCTTCCTCTAGGCGGAGGACTGAACGCTGAGTCAGAGCTTTCACCTCACATGATGTCCATTACTTAAACAGCCTGTCCACTTCAGCAGCTCCACAGGAGACCCTCTGGGTAGTTTATGTATTGATTTAACCGTGAGCCCAGGACCATTTTTTAGCGTAAATGATTGTTCGCTTGGCTTGATGCGTAGGGTACATGCTCTGCTGTGGGCTTGTTTCCATCAGCGGTCCTCGCGCGCAAGCCATTTGTAACGTGCACGAGCAGATGAATCACTGACCGCACAACAGCCTGCAGAGCAGATGTGTTAAATCTTTTCAAATAAAGAGCTGAGCTGTTGATGTCGGGTCAAAAACCTTTATGAAGCCGGCTTCTCATAAATGTTTGTTCTTTCACACAAACAATACACCGAGTTCTCATTTTTCCCCAACCTGGGGACACTTTAAAAGAGCCATATCATGGAAAACTGGATTCTCTTGGTCATTTGAAGTAAGAGTTTGTGCTCTCTAGAGGCACAGTCTAGCTGTCGGAACTCAAATGTCTGTCGACAGAAAATGATCATTCACATTTGTCTTAGTAACACCTCAAGCACATTAGCATATGACAGCCCATATTTACAAAGCAACAGATGTTGGCCCGCTCAGTCATGGTGAATAAGGAAGCAGAAGATACTAATTTTTCATTCAGTATCAGCTGAAGAATCCAGTCATAACAGAGGTCATTTACAGAAGTCTCAAATGTCCAGTCGAAATTAAGTATTCACTCACATGGGCAATAAATTTAAACGCTAAACAATAAAATTAATTGTCTTAAATGCTAGTACTGAATTTAGGCATTAAAACATACAATATGTAAAAATGAATATTCTGAGATTTGCAAATTCTAAAGATTACATTGATTTAACAGTGCTATTACATTATTAGTGTTAAAAATGAACTTTGTGTTATTTTAGTATCATTGACAATATTATCAATTTTCTAGTAATATTTTACATTTTTTGTATTTTCCATTTTAATTTTAAAGTTTTAGTAATTTTGTTGTGTGTTTTTGTTATTAGTGTTTTTAAAAAAATATATCTATAATTTCTAATATTTTTATTTCAGTTTTAGTTTCAATTTTAGTACATCGTGTTAAACTAAATGTGAAATGTTACTTTGGTAACTAGCTGAAATAAAATAAGTTTATTATTATTTTATTATTTTAGTTAATGTTTATTTTATTTACGGAAGTAACTGAAATGTTTTTTTTTTTCTTTTTTTAGTTAACTATAATAACCTTGCTTTTAAATAAGTATTTTATGAGCGAAGATCTTAATGTAAAAATAAGGGCCGAGAGCATGATTGTGCATGAACTCAACTATCCAATATTGACTGACATAATACATTAAAAGTAGATATGCATTCCTAGTAGATATTACTGTAAACCATGAAACTTGGTTACCACATTTTTGGGTCCTCAAATATATTCGAAATAGACAATAATCAGTTAATGATCAAAAGGTAATAGACGGTGGGCCGAGGGTCCGTATCTGCTTTACTTTTCGAAATGGATGATCCCCATGGAGGGAGAACCTGGATTTGTAAAGTTGGGATGGTTGTTTTATTCTCAACGATATGAAAAGTGTTGCCACTCCCATTTATTGCACATTTTCCCAGAAATCATAATGCACGACCCGTAAATATGCAGGCAAACGCGGTTGCCTACTATATCAGTTGAGCCAATAGCGCGGCAAGATACTGACATGGGATTATTATTAACCAATCAGATGTAGTTTATTTAGAACAGCTGTTATACGGATGATTTAGCTATCAGACACGAGCAGAAGCAGCGCATTGATCATCGTCAAGGATATTCTTTGTGTGAAAGTATTCATTTAATTAGAATATGATATCTATATAAAATGTTTGTTTTGTACACTGTGTTGTTCAAACGTGTGTAAGCGTCTCGTTAGTGTCGTTTTAAGTTGGGTAACGTTTCAGCTGGCGAACTAGTAGTAGCCAGAGCCGTTGTAGAATAACATATTTAACGGCTCTGGCAGTAGCTAGTATCATGCGATTACATATTTGATTTGGTGTAAAACATTCCATTCTAACGGTAATACTTCGTCCAACTCACATAGACTACAGCTCCACTGTATGTTGGCGGATAATTACCTCAGACCGTTTTGCAAACGTTCGCCAAAAACGCAAGGCAAACATGAAACTGTTGATGTTTTAAGACATATATTTAATTATCAGTTACATTCAGCATTAAAGGTCAAATATTTAAAGCATTCCAACAATGTTATTATTTCAAACCGGAAGCTAAGGAAGCTCTAACGTTGGTTAGAACTGCCACTTCTTAACTGGAAATAGATTATGCTATCAAATGACATAAACATGTAACAAAGAAGCTGGATTATCAGTATAACTATCAAAAGAAACTTTCAAATATCGACATGGCTATCCAAAGAGAGCAGAGTTATAATGTACATGTCATACAGATTTACTTCTGCAGGAGTAGCCAACACACCACTCCCCACATGTGTACATGCATACACGCATGTGCCCTAGTCATCTTCAAGTGACTTATTGTCATAGTTTACACACTGACAGAGGTTTGTACATGGCAGCTCATGCAGTTTACATGTGCATCTACCCTTAACACAATTAGTTTTTTTACATGAGCAGTGCACAAGTTCCAGTATGGCCTCTGGAGCTGGTGGAAGTGTCATCCAGTCCACTCCCATGCAAATCTCCTACCATCTTCCAGCCATGATTTACCTTTATTTTTTCTTTTATCTATTCTTTCTTTTTTTCTTTCTTTCCACCTAATTTTTATTTTTTTTTCGACCTATCTATCGAACTGTATTGCCTTAACTTTCGGGCTAGGCCTTTTCAAGCCAACTTAAAAGTTTGCCAACAAATTTCATCTAGTTTTTTGTACTAATCTTATATTGTTACTGCAACTACACTGCACATATCTGTATATGTTGTTCATACTGTATATCTATTCTGCTCTTATATATAATATATTTAATTTATATTACTGTAAACCATACTACTTTCTTAACTGTATACTACTGTCCATACTGCACTGTACAGTACAGGTCAAAAGTTTGGAAACATTACTATTTTTAATGTTTTTGAAAGAAGTCTCTTCTGCTCATCAAGCCTGCATTTATTTGATTAAAAAAAATATATAAGTATATTGTGAAATATTATTACAATTTAAAATAATGGTTTTCTATTTTTATAATATAAAAATAAAATATTTAAAATATTTATTTCTGTGATGCAAAGCTGAATTTTCAGCATCATTACTCCAGTCTTCAGTGTCACATGTGACATCCAGTCTATCACATGATCCTTTAGAAATCATTCTAATATTCTGATTTATTGTGAGTGTTGGAAACAGTTCTGCTGCCTAATATATTTGATGAATAAAAAGGTTAAAAAGAACTGCATTTATTCAAAATAAAATATTTTACTAATATAAATCTTCTTTACTATCACTTTTATCAATTTAACACATCCTTGCTGAATAAAAGTATTGATTTTATTTTTAAAGAAAAAAAATACTATTAGTAGTGTATATTGTTGTTACAAAATATTTCTATTTTAAAAACATAGCTTCTTCTTTTTCTTTTTTTTTTCTTTTTTTTTTATTCATCAAATTATCATAAAAAATTATCACATGTTATGAAAAAATATTAAGAAGCAGAACTGTTTCCAGCACGATAATGAATCATCATATTAAAATGATTTCTAAATGATCATGTGATAATCTAAAAAATTCAGCTTTGCATCACAGAAATAAAGTATAATAAATTGAAAATCAATTATTTTAAATTGTAACAATATATAACAATATTACATTTTTTTCTGTATTTTTGATCAATTATAAAATTTTATTAAAAATTACAAATAGTAATGTTTCCAAACTTTTGACCTGTACTGTATGTATAATACTGCACCGCCTGTCTATACAATATAATACCAACCTTCCTTTGCAGTTTCTTCAACTAATACTGCCTTCTCTCTTCTCCTTTGTGCTCGTTTTATCTTAGTGATATTTGTGAAATGGCTGTAGCACTCCCTGTGGTAGCCAGTGTTAGCTGGTTTGACTAACTGGTTTATAGGTTCCTGGCTTTGTAACTTGTATGCCTGTACTGCCTCTTCTGCAATGATACCTTCTCTGCCCTCATGGTCTTTCCACAGAAACACTGATTTAATAAATTTCTCCCAACTTATGTCTGTGAAGGGAATGGTGGGTCCACCACTTCCCTCAAATATATGCATACAGCACTTCATGTTTTGCCATTTCTTCCAAGTAAACATGGGCGGGAAAAAGAGTTGTCTGTCTCGTTTTTTCATGACGTTGTGTTTCCAAGCAATACCATTATGTCAAATGTGTTAAATCAGAAGGGTGTATTTATTAAAGATTACAAAGAAATGACAGGACATCGTATGACAAAAGGTGGTTACATAAAATAAAAACAGTACAAATGGATAACGTTACCTCTACATTCTCATTTTGTGTCAAACTGAATATGTAGCAAAATTAGGTAAAATAGTTCTTATCTTAAATAGTATAATCTTAAATCCTGGGCGCGAAGCTAGCAGTTGTGTCGATGTCACCAACACCGACACTTTCCACACTGCGTATTGGATGAAGGCAACAAATACGTCATGCGGTTGGGACCCTGCATTAGCTGCTTGCTCTATTCATGAGAAAAATAACCTGGACAAAGTTACCGATATTATAGTAATGGACAAAGTGTGTGAGTGGCAACAATTTTTATTTGCTTTGTTGAAAAGCGTAGCGGTTACATATAAAAAACTAGGTTATCCCTCACCACAGATCGTTTGAAAACACGAAATCTCCCCTCGGCCCACCGTCTATAAAAGCCAATAAGTATGGAAGCAGAATAATGACAATAGTTTTTGAAACATAAAGCATGCTGAATTCCACAAATCGAAAAAAAGATGTATTGCGATTAACAGTGCTTGCATTTTAATGCCTTGTATTTCCAGGGCTTGCATTTTTAGGTCCTGAAATTTAACATAGTTATTTATTTAAGCTGTGAATATTTCAATTCAAAATATTTCACACATTTTCATAAGTAAAAATTCAATAATTCATATTCACCTTCCAGAATTCACTTCCAAAATATTCAATCTGTTTAAAAATACGATGTATAATATTCAACAGGCAAATTTTGGTCATTTCATTTCACTTTCCAAATTCGCTGCCATAAATTCAGTGGTTAAAATTCGGCAGAAAATTCAGCGGTGCACATCCGGGAACCGCAGGAATAGCAGTAGAGCACCGATGCATGATCTCCAGCTGATGTCAGCCGCTCACCAGCAGGTGGCGCAAGCGGCTGTTGATGAAGGCCATATGTGGATCAAGTCATTATTCTGGCTTGATTTGCAGAAATGGAGCACGCGCTAAGTATAAGTTTTGATTATCGTGGCCAGTATAAACATGTGGAAAAGCTGATTGTGTGTATGTTTAATTCAACATCTTCGCTGTTTCCCGTAGCCTACATGTAAACAGCATTCTCTACCACAAAGGAGATTATAATGCTCTTTTACTCAACGCTGAAGTACTAACATTACATCTGAGGAAGACATATATTGCTTTCGGTTGCTTAGTTTCTGTAACTTTGTATCATGGCTTGTGTGACACTGTGCTGTAATACTGGGGTTCCCCTCATACGTCACACTCCAGGATTCCTCAGCAACGCGCCTCAGTGAACTAATACAGTGATAGAAGACCTCAGATCTCAGAACACACTTTACTGATGATTATGCAAACTATATACAGGCAAGCAAATGTAGAATATGAACGAACGCGCAAGGTTTCACGCTGTTTCCCTCAGAAATCGGTTAAAGAAAACGCATTACGCGGCTCAGTAGTACACTAATGCAATGACAGCTATTATTAGGCTTGTTTCAGATGCGCCTCGCTTGAAGTGTAGGTGAGAGGCGGCTGCAGTGAGGGGAGGAGTGCGCAGTCAAGACGGACAGTTCTGACCTCTGGAAGTGGAACAGATAACTACGGGATCAAATGCGGATATCGCGTTATTCTCACTCATGTGCTGTGCTGCTGATAAACGTGATATAATTTCAGTTCTGTTGCTTTTATATTAATATAAATGATGAACGACACTCAAAGTGTTTGCTATTTAATCCCATACGAAAGGCGTATTTATCATCCATTTCTACTTTAATACAAACATGTATTTTAGTAACGCAGCGTCACAGTTGTCTGAACCAATGAGCATTAAGCTGTGTCGTCAGTCAGTCGTTTCCCATCATGCTTTTGATCAGCACAGTCGGTGGAGAGCGTTCGACTGCTCAATCCGACACAGTCGCCTCGCCGTCTTGATAGTTTTCTGGCACACGTCAGCATGACATCAGAACAAGGCGGACGTAACTCGGACACTTTTTATTTATTTATTTTAAAAGATGTTTATGGTAACTGTTATTTATTTGTTTTTCTCTTTATATTTCTTTTTTGTTATTACTATTATTGAGGTATACTTTTTTGTATTCTGGCTGTGTATGTATTTTATTGCTTTGACTGTATCCCCTGTGAATGTTATATGTTTAAAAAAAAAAAAAACGGACACTTTTCTAACAGCATGCCTCGCGATGTGGGTGGGGGTCGATTCTGCGCATATTTTGCTCATCTCAAACAAGCCTATTAAAAGACCAAACTCAGATCTTACTGATGATGCAAACAGATGAAAATATGAACGCAAGTTACGGAACGCGCAAAACGGCACGTTAAACATGTCCCATAAAGAAAACACTTAATGTGGTTTGTTGCCTCAGTGATAATAAATGATTAAATACAGCATTTAATTAATAAAATGTATTACTGTATATTATGTGCATTTAAGCAGATGAGCCCAGAATATGAGCCCACAACCAACAAGTTTAACCAAACCATTTTTTCTCCCATATCTGCATATTCGCCTAGGCTGCTTTAGGGACCGTCTGCAAATTTACCTCACAGTACAAAACGAAGGAATAATTTATTAAATTATTTAAATTTAATTATTAAATTCCAATAATTTATTCAAATTAATGTTTACAGTAAATGAATAATTCACTCAAACTGACTAAATATATATTGCCAATAACTCGCCTTAGACAATACTTTCCCTAAGTATGTACACTACACAAATATTTTTAAGAAAAAAAAAATACAGTAATTCACCAAAATGGGATTTTTCGTGTACCAAATGTTGTATGTTACTAGTATGTTACTAGTGACCAGACTGACTTACTACAGTTGAAATTTTGCCAATATCTTCCTCACTGTATATACAGTATATAAGTATTCTTAAGAAATTACTGTAATTCACAAAGTTTTTTTTGTTGTTTTTTTTTTTTTTTAATATGCTCCAAAGGTTGTAGTACATTCCTAGTGACTAGACTGACTTACTAGGTGAAATTTTGCTAATACCTCCCTTAATGTACATAAAGTACATCAATATTTTATACAACCTTTGGAACATGAAAAATTCCTTTTGGGGTCTTACAGATTTTTTGTTTTAAATAATTGTGAATGGTACATACAGTAAGGGAGATATTGGCAAAATTTCACAACGTGAAATTGGTGAATTACTGTAGTTTTTTAAAAAGATATTTGTGTACTGTACATACCGTAAGGGAGATATTGGCAAAATCTAACCTGTAGCAAGTCAGTTTTGTATTTAGCAAATCTAGATATCTAGGAACATGAAAATAACCCTTTCCAGGGATATTTTATATGTAAATAATTGTGTACTGTACATATATATAAAAAGTGAAAGTGAAAAAAGTGAAAGTGACGTGACGTGGTCAAGTATAGTAACCCATACTTGGAATTAGTGCTCTGCATTTATCCCATCCAAAGTGCACACACACAGGAGTGAACATACACACACACAAACACACACACATACACACACACATGAACACACACCGTGAACACACACCGTGAACACACACCCGAAGCAGTGGGCAGCCATTTTTTGGTATTGGCAAAATCTCATCTGTAGTAAATCACTATGAGCAATACAAGCTTTACAATTTGACAGTGTTATTTTAAATGTTAAAAGTCATTTTAATTTAAATACATTGGACGTTTTAACCCAGTCGGTGGAATTGTCAGACGGTCCCTTGGGTGCGATAGCGCATCAATGGTTTCTCCGGTTTACATTTGCAGCAACAAATACACCTAGAAGGTTTTGAACTCCTTTATGTCGATATAAAGTGGTTGCTTACTGTTAAAACTAATCGCGGTATTGATATTTTTGTAGGACTGTCGACTCTATAGATCAGTGGTAAGGGAAAGCAACGAAAATGCAGCGCGTTGCGTTGTTCTGACATTTGCTTGCCTGTATATAGTTTGCATAATCATCAGTAAAGTGTATTGTGAGATCTGAGGTCTTATATCTCTGTATTAGTTCACTGAGGCGCGTGACGCGTCGTTGGGGAATCCTGGAGTGTGACGTATGAGGAGAACCCCAGCCATGATACAAAGTTACAGAAACTAAGGAACTGGCTTTCATCCTATGTCTTCCTCAGATGTAATGTTAGTACTTCAGCGTTGAGTAAAAGAGCATTATAATCTCCTTTGTGGTAGAGAATGCTGTTTACATGTAGGCTACGGGAAACAGCGAAGATGTTGAATTAAACATACACACAATCAGCTTTTCCACATGTTTATACTGGCCACGATAATCAAAATTTATACTTAGCGCGTGCTCCATTTCTGCAAATCAGTTTTTGTGAATGAATGACTTGATCCACATATGGCCTTCATCAACAGCCGCTTGCGCCACCTGCTGGTGAGCGGCTGACATCAGCTGGAGCTCATGCATCGGTGCTCTACTGCTATTCCTGCGGGTCCCGGATGTGCAACGCGGAATTTTCTGCCGAATTTTAACCACTATATTTGTGGCAGCGAATTTGGAAAGTGAAATAAAATGACCGAAATTTGCCTGTCGAATATTATACATCGTATTTTTAAACAGATTGAATATTTTGGAAGTGAATTCTGGAAGGTGAATATGAATTATTGAATTTTTAATTATGAATATATGTGTGTGAAATATTTTGATTTGAAATATTCACAGCTTAAATAAACAACTATGTTAAATTTCAGGACCTAAAAATGCAAGCCCTGGAAATACAAGGCATTAAAATGCAAGCACTGTTAATCGCAATGCATATTTTTTTCGATTTGTGGAATTCAGCATGCTTTATGTTTCAAAAACTATTGTCATTATTCTGCTTCCATAAATAAAATTGAAAACTTTAATTTGACTAAATTTACATTGGGTGGGTAGACAGCAGTTTTGTATGGGCATGGCCAAACTGTCATCACACCCTTGAAAAAAGTATATGGCTCTGTTTTAAGACAAGCTATTGGAAAGTGTATATCAGCACACATTGTTTGATAGGCATGTACAGCAAAAAAACAAAAAACCTTGTTGAGTGAAAGGGTCTTATACACAACTTTCATCATGCTCATCCAATGATCAAGATGCTCAGCCTATTATTTGCGTTTCCCGTTCAACTGTCAGGGTGAATTTCCGTCTCATAGCGCACATGTCCACATCTTTAGAGTGGAACTGAGCCATTTTAATTAATGGTTGCACACGTTTTGACAAATGTTTTTGATAAATTGAGAATTTGTTATTTGTGTACTGTTTCATCACATCGCTTTTAACAAACCGCTGACTGCAGAGAGCTCAGCACTGGTCAGGATGCAGGAGACACACTTTTAAGTGAGTAAGTGAGTCCTTTTGAGGGAGTAAATTATTTTGCAATCAGGCTGATGCAACCTCTGCTTCTGGGTTTGTAATTCACTCCATCGCATCATTTGGAAACGGCTGCCAACAAACTTGGAGTTTATTTGTCTTCAAGCTCTTGAAACCAATTTCCTTTTATTTTAAGCATGTTTTATGAAGTGTATTAAGTTTTATTGTGGAAATAAGGATAGGATTACTCAAGCACATGATGTTCTTTTGATAATATGAGCAAGACACAAAATACCATGTTTGTGATTGAGGCTAAAGATGATTATTCATTGTCGGTGGTTATTTAGGTGGTTGTGTTGACTCTTCAGATGGCGACATGATGATGTCTTCACCATCCTGGCCTCTATAGTGAGCACTGCAGTTACAGTAGTATTTCAAGCAGCACAGGAGAGCGCTGACAGGCTGAAGCGTTCATGCATAAATGCAGGAGAAAGTGCGCAGAGTGGCTTTATGGAGAGCGGATGAGGTGTACTCAAGGACAACTTCCTCACTCCTTTTCTTCATCTTTTCAACTCCTAGACAAATGCAAATGCCCTTGCTCTTTTATCCCATATGTGTGTGTGTGTGTACATCTACATGCATGTAAGATTTGTCTTGATAGTTCATGTTTTGTTATTAGTTCATGTTATCAGGTTTCATGTTCTAATTTGTCTTGTTTTGTCATTCTTTTATTTGGAAGTTTATTATTGTTGACAATCATAGTTAACTGTTAACTGTTTTGATTGTTTTCAGGTGTTTCTTGTTAAATTATTAGTTCATTTGTATAGCCCTCACATTCCTCGTATCTTGTTGAGTTTTGTTTGGTGTAACCTGCTGATGATGAGTCTCTCGTTATGGCTTTTGTTCAGGTTTAAGAACTAAAAATCCACCTATCCAGTGCTGATTTTCAGATAATGATGTGTTGTTTGTTGTTTAATCTTACAGATGGATCTCATGATCTTTAAGCTTCATGATGCAAATGCTTTCTCCCTCATTTATTATATTTATTTGTATGTTTGTCAATTCATATCATCTCTGGCAATATGTTTGGCACAAAATAAGGAAGCGGACATGTTTATGTATCTCCATGTTTAATCTTCCATCATCCATCCATCCATCCATCCATCTCAAAATTCCCCATCCATCCCTCCCTCCCTCCATCCATCCATCCATCGCAACATTATGATTCAGCTTTGGTTATTTGGTGTTTTCAATAATGGTAACTGTAAAAAGCAGCACTAGAAAGATGGGCTGTTTACCATTTTCAACTAAGGAAAACTTACTTTCCTTTTTGGAGCCTGAAAATGTAAACTTTCAAAAACGAGTTTTAGAGTGCAAGTTTTTGAAAACGATACTGTTATTGTCTCCGTGCAAACTATGAAGAAACAAACTGCGTGTTCAGTCTATAGAAATGTGTATGTGCATAGACCATAGTGTTTTTTAAAAGTGATATCGGCAGCTAGTATTAGGCCTGACATGCATAATACAGCGTAATTTGTCATTTTCATGGAATCATGCAAACAGGGATCGTTTTGACAGCATTGTCATTTGTACGCAAAGGAAACATTTCAGAAATGCAAAGGAAAAGCTTTTCCGTTTTTAAGAGCATTCATTGTTTTGTAAATTTACCCAAAGTTAATCTTATACCTCCTTTGAGCCACTATCATGTCAAGGAAATATTCAGGGAATAGGAAGAGTCTGGAGAATCAGCGCATGATAGGGAAACCCATCCTCAGGACAGACTGGAGGAATAAGTTGTCAGAATAAGTCAGTCACAGTAGTTCCATTAAACCATGAATGAATTGCTAGCATGCAGCTTAATGCATACTAAGCAGAATATACTTTAAACTGCCTGCTATAACTGGAATGTGAAACAGACTGCAACATACAGTAAATATTTTTAACTGTGACCGAGTTACATCAAGTTATAATCTCAGAGATAACAAAATTCCATTTTTGCCTAAAATCATTACAGGTCCCTAACTCCTGCCCCATGCTCCCTAAAATCTACTTGGATGAATCAGATTAAACCACAGACTGTCTCACACAGTCCTGTCACAGAGGACAAGAAGCATTCCTTCTTTCTCTACCGGCCCTTAATATGAAGGAAAACGCATTAATATCCCTGCATCGTTATACAGCACTTGTAAACAGGCTGGCTAATGTATGTGAGTGCTGATTTTCACACAGTGATGTGTTGTTTGTTTACTCTCACAGACGGACCTCATGATCGTTAAGCAAATGCTTTCTCCCTCATTTATTATATTTATTTGTATTTTTCTCAGTTCGTGTCATCTCTGGCAATATGTTTGGCACAAAATGAGAAAGCTGACGTGTTTATGCATGTATCTCCATGTTTAATCTTAGCCAGAGCTTTTGTCTGTGAGAAGTGTAGGATATCTGCTTGAAGGCCCATATTTTTTGTTTTTAACAAGATGAAAAGATGAAGAACTCTTTCTCAGCTCTGAAGCTTCCATACCATCATTAGTGCACCTAGAAAATGCCTCCACATCCACAAACCCTCTCATTTGCGCTTAGACCATCTACCATTTTGATGTATTATTTACGGCCCTGCCGATGGGGAGGAAGGCTGCAAAAGAGGAGGACTGAAAAGAAGAGTCTGAAAGTGGTGAGAGCGTAATAGGGAGGGGGTGCTGTTTTATCTTTTCTTCCTTGTTTTTGCCCCACGCACTGCGCAAACCCCCATGAGACATTAGCGTCCATTGAGCAGACATGGCTTTTGTGTCCAGTGAGCTGACATTGTGGACTAATGGGGTAGTTGCTCAGGGGCTTTGTGTCTTCATTACAAAACATCAGATTCAGGCTCTGCACTGCATTCCTCAACTGGGTCCCATTGATCGATAGTTAGCTTGTTACTTATTGTAGCATCTGTTTTACAATATGCTCTGAATTATGGGCATTTACATTCTAGCACAAAGCTGCGTAGTATATCCAGTGGTGTTTGATTGCTTTAGGATTATGTTTTCTTATTTTATACAAAACAAAAGTGAACTATGAGGCTTCACAACATACACAGTGAGAAAATCTAGACTTATGCATAATACAAACAATACCTGCTGTAGAAATACACAAAGGCTACATTGTAACGTAAAAACGTAATATTTAATTTAAAGGAAATAGTTTAATTTAGCTCAAAGGGAATCATTTATGATTTTATAGGGAATTTGGACAGAA
>JAFVLL020016597.1:0-29557 GCA_021397915.2 Tor tambroides
ACCTAGACAACAGACAATCAGCTGTCTCAAACAACCTGTTACCAAGACAACAGACAATCAGCCGTCTCAAACAACCTAGACAACAGACAATCAGCCGTCTCAAACAACCTGTTACCAAGACAACAGACAATCAGCCATCTCAAACAACCTAGACAACAGACAATCAGCTGTCTCAAACAACCTGTTACCAAGACAACAGACAATCAGCCGTCTCAAACAACCTGTTACCAAGACAACAGACAATCAGCCGTCTCAAACAACCTGTTACCAAGACAACAGACAATCAGTCGTCTCAAACAACCTGTTACCAAGACAACAGACAATCAGCCGTCTCAAACAACCTGTTACCAAGACAACAGACAATCAGCCGCTACAATCACAACTCAGAAATAACAAGTGTTTCCTGAGAGCAGTGCTATTGTAGCATCACTGATTTACTGTTTTGGTCAACATTTTGAATGATACTTTATTTTAAAATGTTCTGTTTTCATTTTAAACTTTTAATAATTTTTTTACATTTTTTGTGTGTTTTTTTCATTTTTTAAAAATGTCTATATAATTTTTTTTATTAAGTTTAAGTTTTTAGTTTATTTTAGTACTTCCTAATAAACAAAAATAAGAAATGTTGCATTGACAACCAGTTGGAATTTAATTTTTTTTTAAAAAATATTTTATTATATTTAAGTTAAAGTTTATTTTATGTCAAGTAATGAAAATGTTTTTATATTCACCATAGAATAACAAATAACAAAGGTATTTGCAACTTTTTATCTCACAATTCTGACTTTTTGAGTTTATACCTCACATTTTAGATTGCTTTTCTCAGAATTGCGAGAAAAATGTCAGAATTGTGAAATATTTACTTTTCATTTTTTTACCATTTTGTATAGCAATTACCTTTTATTTATGTTTTATTCCATGGCAGAAACAAAACAAAACAATAGAGAGAGAGAAAAAAGCCAGAATTCAGAGTTTATATCTTGTTGTTCAGAGTTTAAAGTCAGAATTGTGAGAAATTAAGCCCGAACTGATATAAAGAACTTTAAATATATTTTAATAACAAAATATTGAAAGCATAAACCTTTATGGCCTGCTAAAACAGCTCAAAGCAACTAAACTTGTTCAGATAGTGAGCAACTTGCATCCTAACACTGGTTATCAGTATGTTCTGGGCATTTTATGCTGGTTTTAGCTGGTTCAAACTAGTCTAAGCTCTTAATTTCGTTTCCAAACGAGTTTAAAAGAGTCTTGCGTGTGATAATGCGACGGAATACAGAGAAAATACAAATTAAACACATAAATGCTAATAAGAGCAGAACCCTGGCTAACAAAATGTTCTAAGAATATTCGCTAACCTTCCCATTTATTTATGAAAACATTATAAAAGTTCTCAGACCATTTAAATGTTTAAAAAATGTTTTCTTGGTTATTCAAACCTTAATGGAACATTCCATTGTATCATTTTGCAAAGATTATGGGAATGTTACTTTTGAATGTTCTCTGAACGTTCCGAAACAATTAACATTTAAAAAACATTAGACAAACATCTAACTACCTTTCAGAAAAAAGCTCCATGAATGATGTATAAATAATGTTTTTGTGCTTGTTTTGAGAACATTACAGACCAAAAACTTTGAACAAACATTTTATTGAAGTTTCTGGAAGAACGTTTGTTCATAACGTTGAGAGAACGTTGGCAAAACATTCTGCGGACGTTCCCTCTTCGCCGGGACAGAATGACTGTGTGAATATATATCATGGCACATGTGCTGCTTCATAATGATCTACTAACACTTCTGGTTTTCATAATATACACTGGAGAGTTTCACTGAGGGATGTTCCTGGTTTTCCAGACGTTACGGATCGTGATCGACTCATCCATCTGATCCAGTCTAATCACTGAAGCTCTACTGGTTTTCCAGGAAACTTTCATGCTTTTTCCACACTAGCAAGGGCACGACTGAGTGACCTCCATCACACAAACTGACTGAGGAACATCAGCGCATTGAGAGTTTGAGGAGAATCTGATGTTCATAAGGAGTTCATGACATTCATTTGTCAGCAGTGGAAACATCTGCTGCTGAAGTCACAGATTTATTTGTGAGAAATGGTGTTTATGAAAGAAAAGAGGACGCTGCAGTTTTTGTCTGTGAAAACAGCTGTTATGATGAAGATGTATCATAAAAAGCTGCAAATGAAGAGGAGGATTATCATTCAAACCTGAAGGAAAACCCCATAAGAACACTCAACGTCCTTCATCAGAGATCTTCAGTTCACTAATTTGAACTTTTCTTCACTGTTTTCAGGTGTAAAGTGTTTGTACATCTTTAAAAAAAGTCTAAAATATAGTTCAATACAGTTTCAAAAATTGCTTATATAGAACTCTTAGGGTGTATTGACACCAGGAAAGTCCGCTTGTTCACTTGCTTTGGTCCAAATATAATGTTGATTTTTTTTTGTTTGGTGCGGTTTGATTTCACACTGCCCTTTTTGCAAGTGAACCAGAAACTGTAAACAAAACCACACATGTGCTTAAGGTCATCCATTCATTGGTTCATCCATTCAACCGTACCAGAGCTCATTTGGAAGCAGACCGAGACCACCTCTGCAGCTGGGTCTCGATAGGGTTGTTTGGTCTGCACCCGAGTGCGATTGCTGTATTCACACCTGCCCAAAAGATGCGCACCAAGGGGGGAAACCAAC
Organism: Tor tambroides; assembly: GCA_021397915.2. Classification (NCBI taxonomy): domain Eukaryota; kingdom Metazoa; phylum Chordata; class Actinopteri; order Cypriniformes; family Cyprinidae; genus Tor; species Tor tambroides. Next base: position 2,704 of record JAFVLL020016597.1, read on the forward strand.
TTGAGTTCGATTCAGTCTAACCAAACAAGACAGGTGTGAATACACCCTTGGTTCACCAAAAATTAAAACAAAAAAAAAGCTGAAAATGTGCTCATTTCAGGCCATCCCAGATTAGGATGAGTTTGTTTCTTCATCGGATTTGTAGAAATGTGTCTTAGCATCAGTGTCTCAGCAATGGATGCTCTGCAGTGAATGGGTGCCGTCAGAATGAGAGTCCAAACAGCTGATAAAAACATCACAATAATCCACACCACTCCAGTCCATCAGTTAACATCTGGAGAAGACAAAAGCTGAAACAAATCCAGCATTAAGATGTTTTTAACTAAAATACATAGAGTCCATAATCCATAATAACAATTTAATGCATCCTTGCATTAAGTTGGGATTTGGGTTTGGGATGTGCTTTAAAAAAGCAAATAATACCTATGATTTTTTTATTATTATTTATTTATTTTTAACATTTTTTGGACAGGTTTTCTAGTAAAAATACACATAAATGCTTAAAAAGATACTTTTTAAATGCTTGTGAATGTTTTTAAAAGAAGTCACTTATGCTTACCTAGTAAAAGTGAAATATTATTACATTTTAAATAACTGCTTTTTTTCATTTTAATATATTTTAAAATGTGTTTTTCCCTGCGATTGCTGTCAAAGAATTCTTTGATGAATAGAAAGTTCAAAAGAACAGAATTCATTTGAAGTAGAAATCTTTTGTGACATTATAAATGTTGGTACTGACAATTTAATGTGTCCTTGCTGAATAAAAGTAGCATTATTATATACAGAGAGAGTCACTTTTAACCTTAGGTTAGTCAATACACTGCAAACTTTTTTCAGGACTCGTTTTCTAGCAAAAATATCTAGAAATGCTTAAAACGAGATACATTAACTCGACTATCAAAACTGCATAAGATATGAAGTTGTGTTTTCTTGTCTTTGCCAGTGCAGTAAGATCAAATACACTTGTTTTAAAGATATTTTCTCTGAAAAAAAAAAAAAAAAGTCTAAATATTTCAAGCAATGTTCCTTCTCAAGTAAATGAATCTTGTTCCAAGAATTTTTTTAGATGTTTTAACTGGGAAAATAGGATGAAGTTGCTCTTAAAAATGATTTTCTTAAGTGTATGTGCTGTAGATGATAACAGATGTGTTTTGTCAGTGAGAAAACAACACGATACGCCATTCCGCTGCTGATCTGGGCATTTGTGCGCTTTTACTAGTCTAAATAGCCTCGCCAGACTACAATCGGCATCAAAGTCTTCTTTTGGCGGTCTGGTGCAACCACTGGCGCTTGAAGTGTTGATCAAAGACGTCCCGAGGAAAGAAGCGCAGATACATTCAACTCCACCTGTTTTCACCCAGTAGTCTATTTGAACCAATTACACTGAAAGTTTTTATCCCGAACCGCCTGAAGAGACACAATAGACACCTTTGAAGGCATCAAAAAAAATGTCTCCTCTGGTTTCTGTCTCTTCACCGTCCACTCAGACCTTTGTCTCTGCCGAAAACAGCCCCAATGCTTGGGATGTTCTGTCTTAGTATGCAATTTCAGCCCAGTTAGCTAATGGCGTTTCCTGTCGAGTCGGCCAGCTCTATGAATCAGAGGCTGTTAATAGCCCATCGGTAATGCGGCTCACGCTGAGCTGGGCTGCGCTGGTCCCCGGGGGCTCCGGCTCTATGGCAGATCCATTATTCATGGTTCAACCTGGGCTGCTGGGAGCCAATGACACCTGAAGCAGCACAATCACTCTGGGCTTGGAGGGAGATGCCCCTGCCAGGACTGGAGGGCCGGAGGTCAATCCACCCGAAGACCCGTGAAGCTCAGGTTGTGCCAAAGCCGTTCCCAAGACTCCACGGACAGGTAAGGGAACACCAAAGAGCAAACGCCTGCGAGTTTGAGGCAGGACATGTGTTTGTGCGCTTCTCAAATATTGACAGTGGTGATGTTCAGCAATCGCTGTTTTACATTTCTGCATTTGCCATATTGCTTCAATTTTGCAGTCGTGATTTCTGAAATACTGGCAAATCATGCTGCACAGTATTTGAGCATTTTGTGATTAGTGTTGGCCAATAATCTATACACATCTGTATTCACATTCTCTGAATTGTGAAAAACAAGTGTTCCTTCAATTCATCAATGTTTGTGCATTTTAAGAATTATTTAAATATTTTATTTTATGTATTTAGGCATTTTCAGATTATTATTGTTGAACAATCTATACACATCAATGCACATTCTCTGTTATTTCTTTTGTATTTTAAGTACAAATTGTGGAAAATAAGTGTTCATTAAATTAATCAATTTTCTGTACATCTTAAGTGCATTATATTATATTATATTATATTATATTATATTATATATTATGTGTGGGCATTTTGATATTCTTAGTGTCACCCAACAATCTATACATATCTTTCTGTAATTTAATTGAAAATAGTGAAAAATAAGTATTGATTAAATTGATCCATTTTGTGTACTTTATGTGAGGTTATTTTAAAACAACTCACTGTTGGCATGGCAGCCATAAATATCAAAATAAATTTCATTAAAGAAACAAATATTTGGTTTTAAAAAGTAAATGTTTAATATATTAATTTTGCTTTAAAAAAAAACAAACAAAACAGATTTGGTTCTCCAAGAAAGATTTCTAATTATTATTATTATGTTGATGTACTGCGAAATACGTTTGTGGAAACTGAGATACATTTTTTTCAGGATATTTTGATAAATGTGAAGTTCAAAAGAAAAGGATTTATTTTTGAAACTGAAACCTTATCTAGTATAATAATAAATAATAATAAATGCCTTGGCTGTCACTTTTGATCAATTGAGTGCATCCTCGCTGAATAAAAGTATTAGAAATTCAATGTATTAGCATTATTTTAATACATGTGTATGTCCTTTACAGGACTCCCAGTTTTACATGAAGCTCCGCTAAATGTTGATTTGATCTGGTTTGTTTGGCTGCAGTTTCCTCGGCCCGCAGCGAGAGGTTATTACAGGACCCCACATTTGTCACCCACGACGATGCTGGAATTTGGGGCCAAATTTAATTTCTTTTAAGAGCAACATTCGTCAGCGAGGATGTTGTTCATTAACAGCGCCTGCAAGTTTCAAATTGGAGTACAATTATGTTGAAAGCGAGCGAGACTTATGTGTAAGTGTTCCTTAAGGTATTTAATGAGTTTTGGCCAGCTCTTCGCTCATGTAAATCTTAGTTTCACAGAGGAAAGTTTTATTGCGCCGCGGCTGCTCTTTCATAGCTCAGAGACTTAATGGTGTTCTCAATTATCTGCATTTAAAAGATTGACTTTGTTGTGTTTCGGCTAAAAATAGACAGAAATGAGTCAATAGTTGTCATAGAGTAAGAGTATCATTAGTATCATTGTGATACTATTGTAATTTTTATTAATGATATTTTAAATCAGTTTTGTTTTTATATTATCCATTTTTATTTTAACTTTACTTGTGTGTGTGTGTCATTTTGAGTAGATTTTGAAGAGAAACATTTTTTGTGCACAAATCAATCATTCCCAATAAATTAACAATTAAACAATATATTTTTATTTTATTTTATGTTCACTTTGATTGTAATACATTATTATTTATATTTATATATTTATATTTAAACATTAGCATTATTTTAATATCATTGATGTATATTTTATTTTTTATTAATAATTTGAATTATTTTAAATTTTTTGAATTAGTCATAATCATATCAACAATCATTTTTTGTATTTTTAGTTATTATGAATTAATTTTAAAAAAATATGCTATATAGATTATCAAGTTTTTTTTTATGGTTTTAGTTAGTTAACTATAATAACCCTGGTAATGAGCCATAAAATGAATGTGCACAGTAGCTCAAATTATTTAAATTTAGGAGAGTATGATGAGAAATATTTGAGTTTGTACTAAGATGGATGCAAACTTTGGTAACTTGGCAAATCTGAGCATAGTTTTTTTTTTTTTTTACTTTAGGATTTGAAAACATTCAGCATAATCTAAATCCGCATTAAGAATCAAAATGAGTCTTGAATTTATGCTAACTAAACTGGAAATACAAGGGCAGCAAAGACGTGACACAGTATCAACAGGCAAAATTAGCATGATCGTAGCATATTTACCTCTAAGTAATCAAAGTAATGTTTGTATACTGAATTTGTTCTTTGCCGTCTGAAAAGCTTGCGTCATTTCATTTTCACCTCCACATCTGTGAGGTCAGCAGCGCTGGCTGCAAGCATATAATGGTTTATAACAGCAGTCGTTACATTTGTTAGCCTGGCCTTCAATGTACTTGCTTCTAAATCAATAAATTCAACAGGTTTCTGGGTTTTTCTCGTATATATCAGTGCATATTTCCCAGCTCCCACATTATTAATGCATCTCACCAGTGAAGTCATAACAAATAATAAATCACACCAGGGACCAGAACCTTTCACATTAAGTTCATGTTCTGTTTCACTGGGCTGGAAAGAAGGCAAACGAAAGAAAAGAAAACACATGAAGAAACGCTCTGGTATCTCGGAGATCAATCCGCTTCTGTGACTTTCACCCATCCTAGTCATTATCCTATTTATGGATATAATGGGCTGAGTAAGTGTGATTATTTTGTGTGTGTGTGTGTGTGTGTCCGACCTTCCCAGCCACCAGCATCTTAACAAGCTTTTTTTTTTTTTTTTTTTACACCCTGTGTATTCAGATGCGAGTCTGCAAGTAAATTCTAGTTGAGGAAATGTAAATCTTTCCTCATCTCTGGCTGTTTTCGCTGTTATTGTTTTTTGGTTATTAATTCATATGAATGAGAATGCAAGATATATGTGTGTTTGACAGTGTATTTAGGAACACCTCAGGGTTTGATTTAATGGCTGCTGTTTGACAACTTGTTTGGAACCAGAAAATGGTTTCTTGGAATATACAAAAGTTTGGGGTTGGAATGATTAATTTTGATCAAAACACAGTAAAATTGTGAAATAGTATTATTACAATTTTAAATAACTGTTTTCTATGTGAATATATGTTCAGATGTATCAAAGCTGAATTTTCAGTATCATTACTCCAGTCTTCAGTGTCACATGATCCTTCAGAAATCACTCTAATATGCTGATTTGCTGCTCAAGAAACATTTCTGATTATTAGCAATGTTGAAAACAGTTGCGCTGCTTTATATTTTTCTAGAAACTGTCATAGATTTTTATTTTCAGGGTTCTTTGATGAATAGAAAGTTCAAAAGAACAGCATTTATTTAAAATAGAACGCTTTTGTGGCATTATAAATATCTTTACTGTCGCTTTTGATCAATTTATGCACATTCAGTTTTTCACAGGCATGCAACACCCACATTTGTAGGCTGACTATACATACACTATATTATTTTTAGTTGCATGTAATGGAGAAAATAGTTTGCAAAGCATGCAGATGTACTAGTAAACGGGACATCTTGTTAAATCTGCCTCAGATGTATTTTTGCCAATGCCCACACGTGCCTATATAATGACATTTTACAGAAGTCCTCGTAAACAAAGCCAACGATCTATGAAATGCTCTTGAGCAAGCAGAAGTTGTGTGAGATCATCAACAGCTTAGCAAAAGTGCATTGTACAAGATCAGGGTTCATAACCTACAGAAGACAAGAGAGAAATACTAATCTTACACACCTGATCTACTCATCACGCCATCTTCAGCTCAACCCTCTGCATTCCCAGCTTCTTTGTAGTGTCAGACTGCCAGCAAATTGCTCTGAGACTATTTGAGCGAGTTTTTACTTGATGCTGTAAATTGCTTTAATAGCAGAAGCTGACATGCATAATTTGTTATTTTCCTCCCTTAATTCTTGGCAAAATGGAGTCTATCAGCATTAGACCCCGGAGACGCTGGATTCCTCGCCCTTTTCAGGCGAAATTAAGCTGAGAAGATATTGCTGTATTTCTGCATACATTGAGATTAAGTTGCAGCTCTGTGTGTTCATAGAGAGGGGCTCCATGTGTCTGAGCGTCGCTGCGTGGCTGTAGCTATAATTGTAGAGCTCACATTTTATGTGATGCTTGTGCCTTTTTTCATTTTCACTTAATTTATTGCTTTTTCTCAGAGATTCCTAATGCATTACTCTGCCCGATGCCCTCATTACATAATGCTTGATTGTGTGCATTTATGTTAAATGCATAAAAAAGTGTTTTAAAATACATTAAAATATTGCATTTTCTCCGAAATTCCCAATGCATTACTTTGCCTGATTACCTAATTGCATAATTTTCAATTTTAAGGTTTTACGTTAAATGCATATATGATAAATTCATAAAATATATTAGTGTAAAATGTTAAAATGTATTAAATACTGCTTTTTTTCACATATTCCCAATGCATTACTCTGCCGACACCCTCATTGCAAAATTTTTGAGTTTATGGTTTTATTGAATGCGCAAACATGCATCTTTATTAAATGAATCTGTTAAATACATAAAACATATGAAATGCGTTATTTTTTATTACAGATTCACAATGCATTACTCTGTCCAATGACCTGAGTGCATAATGTTTGATTTTATGCATTTGTTAAATCCATAAAATGTATTAATGTGTAAAGTACATTAAAATATTGTTTTTTCTTAGATATTCCCAATGCATTTCTTTGTGCAATGCATAATAATGTTTGATTTTATGCATTTCTATTAAATGCATAAAAATGCATCCTTGTCAAATGCATCTTTTAAACACACATAATGTTTAAGCGTGTTAAAATATTGCATTTTTTCAGAGATTCCCGATGCATACGCTGTTCGATGAACTCGCTAAATAATTTTAAACTTGAATGCATTTTATGCATTTAACAAATGCAATTTGTGAAATGCATAATATGCATTAAAATATGCATCTTTTGAAGGGCTAAGTTCAGGCAAATCCAGAACTGGCAGCTGCGATGATGTTAAATAGGAAATAGAATACCTCATGTTAGTTAAGGACTAGTCTTGTGTGCATTCAAAGTTGGATGCGGTTGAATAAATGCTACTATTAGCTTTGCATTTGTTTGCGTATGTAATGCTAGCATTTGTTCTGCAGGTGCACGAACATTTACACACCTGTCTGTGCTTTAAACTGCATGTTTGTCCTCCCCCCCCATTTTCCTGAAGCACCACCGTGTTTATATGACATTCCCTGTAAATCCCTGCTGGAAAAAGCTAACTGTGACTGGAACATGATAACTAATTTCTTGCTGGTCTAAGCTAGTCATTAGCTGGTCGACCAGCCGTCATGCTCCAAAAACCAGCATGACAACCTGAAGCTGTGCAGAGATTGCACTTTTTCCAAGAAAGAGGAAAGTCTGAGATGAATATCCACGGTTGTCCGGACTGATCAGTGCTGCTTTGTTATAGCTGCTGGAGCTGGTTAACCAAGGTAATCTTGCTGGTTAAGCTAATTAAACAGCCTGAAGGGGAAGCTGGTATCCCATTATGGTGCTCAGCTATGTTGGTCTTTTCTCCAGAGATGAAAAAGAAGCTCAATTTGCTTCAAGTGAATTCTAACAAGTGGCTAAATAAGTACATAGTTCCAGGTTTATTTCTGCTTTAGTTCTCATTAATAATGCCTCATTACTGTGTTAGCTGGAGTTGCTATGCATTCGTTTAATTGCAGACAGAAGTTTATAGTTCAGGAAAGTGGGGTAATTTGTGTAAGAAGACACTCGCCGGTTAAACGGCTTGTCACTCATGCGCTCCCGGTGCACATCAATCAAGATAAATGCTGCTTTGTTTGACAGACAAATAATGTCTTGGCTATATTGTGTTCCTGTGTCACCTACTACTCCTCGTGCATTCGCTAGCTTCCATCTTCTCACCCTTTTGCCACAGATTAATGTGTTTGACAAGCCACTGAGCAAGAAAATGCATTAATTGCTACTCAAAGCAGAGAGCTATCTTGGGAGCTCTTGTTCAGAAAATGAAGTATTTTTCTTTTTCTTTTTTCCTCTCCGAGACACCATGTGCTGCTGGAGAAGGAGCCAGAAAAGGAGCCTGCTGGATCAGAAAGCACGTTTTTTTGGGGAACTTTGCGGATCGGCACGCGTGGCCTCTGCTCGGAAAGCAACAGCGATTTGATGAAGGCCTAATCAGCGAAATGGCATGATGATTCAGCTTGCTGTGGCGGCCGAACAAAGCAGCTCTGCCTAAATCTGCCACACGACATCCAGTCTTGTTCCACACGATGAGAATTCGTGTCGATTTTTTTCCCGTTGCATTATGATTCTGGCAGTCTGGACTCGCGTTTGCCTTCTTTTTTCCCCTCGAGTTAAACAGGGAATCCTGATGTCTACAAAGAACAAGGGATGTTTTTACAACTCATAAATGTTGCAGCTCTTGATCCTGCATTGATTTCAGACAGAACTGTTAAGAAAAACTCAATGAACCTTTTGATCTGCACTGTACTTGTGAGTCAGGCAAGCTCTCTGGTGTAAATGCACGCCGTGCACTCTCTGGGGAGGCTTGAAGTCTTACATTACATTAATTTCTTTTTCTTTTATTGTTCTGCTTCTGAATAAATGCAAGAGCTTGAAAATATGCCAGTTTGGACCTGCTTAAATTCCAAGAAACATACTCTGTGCAAGCACCTGAATGCAAATGCATGCAGTCCACTGTTGCGTTATGAAATGCAGAGCACAATATATAATGCAAACAAAAATAGGCATTGTATTTTCAGCACTGTCACAAGGGGTGCTATAGAGGACATTAGCGTAAACCAGCTATTGTCATAATGCAGCAACAATGTGAAAAAAAAATCGGATTCAAATTGGATTTGGTTTGTACTGCAGAATTTGTTGGCTCTTTCGACAAATTGCTTGTGATTTTCCTTGTTTGTTGTAAATTGTTTTCGATAAAAGCATCGAAGCATGTTAAATTATTGAATTTACACTACTGTTAAAAAGTTGGGAGTCAGAAAAAAATAATTCATTTCTGCATTAAATTGATCAAAAGTCACAGTAAAAAGCTTTTTACAAAAGATAAAGAAATAATCAAATAAATAAATTAGTGCTGTCAAACAATTAATGGCGATTAATCACATCTAAAATAAAAGTTTTTGTTTACATAATATATGTGTGTGTACTGTGTATATTTATTATGTACGTATAAATACACACACATGCATGTATATATTTAAGAAAAATATGTTAAGTTTATACATTTAAAATATTTATATATAATAGCAATTATGTGAATATAAATATATACATGGAAATACATGTAAATATTTTCTAAATATATATTGCATGTGTGTGTATTTATATATACATAATAAATATACACAGTACACACACATATATTATGTAAACAAAAACTTTTATTTTGGTTGGGATTAATCACGATTAATCATTTGACAGCATTAAAATAAATAAATGTTATAAAAATATATATTTTTTCAGAGCCCTGAAAAAAATGAAACATTCAAAATTGTTATCTAATTGTTTCAACATTAATAATAATTAGAAACATTTCTTAAGCACCAAATCAGCATATTCAAATATTTTCTATCCTTATTTGCACTTGGTTTCAAAGAATAGATCTCAGATGAGTGTATCTGTTTTTTTTTGTTTTTTTTGGATGTTTGTTTTATACATTTGCATTTTTTTGTTACTTGTTTAAAACTTATGATTATGATGAAAATATGATTTTATTTTCTAGACTTTGTAGACCAGCTTGACTTGTTTAAAAAAATATTGTGATGATATCACACCATGCCACCATGGTAACCATGGGACTTTTGTTTTTAGGAAGCTAATATGTTTGTCATTTACTGCTATACACTATTTTATACTGTTTAATGGTCAGCTAACCCATAAGTATTTAGTCGCAGAAATAGTAATGACATTATTAAGTCATAAGTATTGATTATCAATACCCAATACCAGCCATAAACAATCAGGGGGTAGTGATAAATAACACATCACATAAAAGTCTCCTGGACGGTTTATCGTCATTTCTGCCTTTCAAAGTCTCTCTGAAGATGCATATCCATTTGGCCATGAGGGCAAATATCAATCTAAGAGTGTAATTACAGGGGGCAGAGCCAATAGAGAAGGGGATTATGGGAGATGAATGGAGGAAGTCTATGATATTAACTCTACTTTGTGTTTGCAGTGCCGGGTAGGGGACATGCAATTTCTGCTTTTCTGATTTATAATTTAAAAAGCCAGCTCAGAGTAAACAGGCACTGTGATGGCGTTGGTCGGTGTCCGGGGGGTGGCCGTGTTAATGAATGCATGCTCAGGTCTGGTTGTGTTAATTGCTGAGTGATGGGAAAGAGAGAGAGTCTATGGAGAGCGCAATCGATGCGAACGAGGCCTGTTGTTACTGGTCTGTCAAGAGTGGATAACTGGGCAATTTCTCCAGCGTGTTTGGGAAGTGTGTGTGTGTGTGTGTGTGTGTGTGTGTGTTTGTGCAGGTGGACACGTGCGCTGCATGGACATTGGGTTTGGTGGAAGTGAATGTGAATACTGATTCGTGTGCGCAGGAGGAAAGTGTGTAGAGTAAGATGTCTGAAGTGCCAGTACTTTGGGACCAAGCTAATGCTCTATTAATGCAAACAATGTAATGATGCAAATCTTTCTATAATTTGATAATAATGAGTCCTTACAGAGCCACTTGGCTGATCATCAGCGGCGTTAGGTCTCTATTGCATCTTCTTGCAAAAACTTAAATAAAAAATGTATATTTATATATATTAAATCTCCATTACATGCAACTCTCTCTCTCTCTCTCTCTCTCTCTCTCTCTCTATATACACTTTTATAAATTGGAATTGCATCAACAACAATTCTATCTAGTTATTGATATTGCCATTCAAACTTATTTTTGGATCACTTTAAAAAAAAATCCAAATTAGTTTTTAAATTTAATATTTTAGACTTGAACATTTGATACTACTACTAAATATATGAAAAGCAATATATTATTTAATTTAATTCCTTTTTCTGTTGTTTTATTTGCTCTGTGTTTAATTGAAATTTGAATATTATGATTATTAACTAATTTAATTAGCTAATTCAATTAGCTTTCCCTTGCATCCTTTTTTCTTGAAGTTAATTTAAAAATAAATATTGTGGAAAACATTTTTCAAAAAAACTAAACAAAAACAAAATCAACATTTTTGTACATAATTTAGAATTTTGAATGTTTGATACCTCTTTTTTTTAATTAAACAATAGTAATAAAAACAACTAGATGCATTTCTTTTTCAATTGTATTTTCCCCATTTTTTTGTTTTGTTTTATTGCTGATTAGTGGCTTTATTCTTTATTTCTTGAAGCTGTGTTTACTTAATTGATATTTCAGTGTCAGTTAATGAATATTAAACTTAAAAGAATTTTAAATGTAAGAATATTTAAATTTAAATATAATGTTAATATCCAAGTCATAACACAATGTGATAGTAATGATTTGAATCACTAGACAAAAATATTGTCTTTGCTGTAATTTCCAAGAAGCTAAAATAGACAACCTTTTGCTTATTTAGACTTTGTAATTGAATGACTGTCCTAAATCCATATATGTCCATGTTTGCTTAATTGATATTTGCATATTATGCATATTAATTAATATACATACACATTTTTTAACTCTTTAAGTAGTTTTTCAGTAGCACATTAGTTTGTAATTGGAGAGATTTAAGCAGTATCGAATCGACAGCCTCAGTCTGACATTGAGCATCTGTTGTCTTGGAGCTCATGACAGGAGAGTTCAGGTTGGAGGCAAGCAGAGCAGATGACAGTACTTGAAAGGTGATTGCGTGTTGCGGTTTAAAGTGTGTGTGTGATATGATGAGTGTGTGTTTGTGCGTATGAACCCAAGACAGGTTGCAGCTGACAGCTAAAAACAAAACAGGTCACCTCTCACGGGGAAACAAATCCTCCGTGGAGACACTTCAGCCCTGCAGTGCGAAAAGCCTTGTAATGAATTCATTCAAAATGTTTATAGCCAAACATCTGAAGCCGTAAACTAGATCTCATTTCAGCCCGAGACAAACCGGTTTTGTCTGGGCTAACTTTCTAATGCGCTGCAATGAAAATACATCTTAGAGATCCAATTACTTTAGGAAATAACCTTTATTAATTCATCTCTAGTGCATTTGCCACCTTTCTCTTATATTGTACCTTTTTAAAGTGGCAAAAGGCCACACGAATAACCGGCTGAAAATGTCAAAGTGTCCTTGTAGATTTTCTTTATGATCGCAGTTGAGTCGCCGTCTAACGCTGATGAATGGCTTTAGTAAATGCTAAAACCTGTGTGTTTTCACCATATGTCTCCAGAATTGTCCAACAGTATGATGTTATCATATATGTGCAGCAAATGCATTGATTGAATGCTACATTGATCATGATTACATCTTGTTTAGTCTGTCTAAAGTTGGTCTGTTTGCACTTTGTGCAAACAGACCATTTTGGTCAAGAAGAGCTGCATAAAAGCAACCTTTACATGGTTTTTCTACAAGGATTTGATGCTGCTATGGATAAATGTTTCTTAGTTATTCATTAGAAGTATTCATTGTTTCAGTCCTTTGAGTTCTAACCAATTTGTTTCTAGCTGTACTTGTGCACAGACTCAATATTCACTGTAAAATCCAAGATGTCTCAGTCCCGTTGAGTTTTAACTCTTCATACTTTAGTCTAGAAACTAAATCATTCTAGAAATGAAAAAAGTTCCAACATTTTGCCTTAATATCTAGAATTTCTGATGGATTGCTTTAGTAAATGCTAAAACCTGTGTGTGTTTTTATCATATATTTCCAAAAAAGTGTCCAAATGTGTTATATATGTGCAGCAAATGCATTGATAAAATCTGACGTTTTTCCATGATTCTGTCAAAGTTGGTCTGTTTGCAGTGTATTTTGGTCACAAAGTGCTACACAAAGCAACATTTCCGTTGTTTTTCTTCACTCAAAGAGTTGATGCTACTAACATGGATACAGTTGTTTTAATAACTAGTTATTCCTCAAAAATTTTCATTGTTTCAGTCCTGTGAGTTCTAACTCATTTGTTTCCAGCCATACTTCACTCAATATTCAATGTAAAACCCAATATGTCTCAGTCCTGTTGAGTTTTAGCTCTTCATACTTTAGTCTAGAAACTAAATCAGTCTGGAAATCAGAAAAAAAGTTCCAACATTTTGCCTCGACAATGTTTGTCTAGATTTTTGTGTAGCAAATGCATTGATAAAACTCAGCGTTTTTCCTGAGTATGTTTTGTTTAGCCTATCTAGGTATAAGCTGGTCCGTTTGCAGTGTATTTTGGCTACAAAGTGCCATGTAAAGCAACCTTTACGTTTGAGTTCAAGCCAATTTGTCTCCAGCCTTCCAGACTCAATATTCGCTGTAAAAGCCAATATGCTCAGTCCCGTTGAGTTTTAGCTCATCATGCTTGAGTCTAAAAACTAAATCAGTCTGGAAATCAAAAAAGCTCCTATATTTTGCCTCAATAGCGGTCATCTAAATGGACAAAACCCCATCAACACATCCATGCTTTCTTGTTTTTATAGATCCCGGGGTCTCGTCTCGGCTAATGGCTGCGCTCGTGAAGTCCGTGGCGCCTTTGTATGTACGATCGAACGGCCCTAAAAGGCTAAATGTACGTCCTGTTGATTCACTGAAAGCCAAGAGACCCCCTTGATCTGGTGCTGTTTGTCTGTCAGGGCATGTTGAAGCACAGAAATGATGTCCTTGGATTGATTTGAGAGATGGAGTCAAAATATGTACGGCGCAATCGAATTGATCTTTATAACAGGGTTTCAGAAAGTGGTGACTGCTGTCATTAGCTGAAAATGGATCCTGTGGCGTGCGGAGGTTTGCGACTTTGGCAGGTTGTCATTTGTGTGTATTTTGCAGGGCTTATTTTCATATTCGTTTCATTTTACTGTCATTTCCCGTTAAAATGCAAGAGTAAATAGAAAGAGGGTTGAAAGCTCTTGCGGTTACATGAGGCATTGCATTAAAAAAAGCAAACAAACCCCAAATTCTAGGGAACAGAATAAAAATGTCACTTTCAAAATGCCAAAATGAATCAAATGATCTCACCGCACACCACCGACTGTCATCCGTAGCTTTTATTGGCTGCCGTCTCTGAAAAGCAAGTGGTAAACACTCCATCAGAGGAAGTGCACAATGAGAGGAGAGAAACATGATTAACAAATATCTCTCTCAACGCTCGCTGCTGCAAAGAGAGATTTTGTCTCATAAGCCCTTCAATCATTCCCTAGAAAAACAGAATAATATTTGTTTCTCTCTTCTGCTGGTTTTACCACTGTGCGTAAGACGGAAAGACCTGAAATGCTTGTAATATTAGTGGCAGCAAGCTCTCCGAGGAAACATTTCATCTCTCAGAGGTTGTTCTTTCATAACTCGGTAGATGTAATGTAGTTCTCGGTGTTGTTTCATTTAAATATCCACTTTGTTTGTTGTTTGTTTGTTTTTTTCTCTTAAAATTCCTTAGGAAGCAATAATGAGCTTTTGCATATTAATTTAGTTTTTTTTGTCATAACCAGCTATAAGCAACAAACATCAGAACGTTTGGTTAGTCTCTTCATTTCTAATTCTGATCCAGTTCACCCCATCACTGCTGAATTTATTAACATCCAAAATTATAAAATTATAAACCTTCTAGAATATGCATTTGGTGTTGTTTTCTCATATTTTTGTTCATATTTTTTGAGGATGTAAGCGTGTCAAAATGTCTTTGTCTGTTGAACAACAATACAGCTTAAACCAGCATAAACTGATTTGCTGGTCTTGGCTGATTTACGATGGTCTCCTCCCAAAAATCAGACCAGCTAAAAAACCTTTAGCTTTTAGTTAACCTATAGTTAACTAAAAGTAAATAAATAAATAAATACCTCGAAAAAGTAAACATTAACTAAAAATAAATAAGCAAACAAACTATTTAATTTCATCTGGTTGCCAAAGCAGCATTTCTTAATTTCAAATTAACTGATACTAAAGCTGAAAAGAAAAATAATAATAATAATAAATACTAGACGTAACTTTAAAGGTGCCATAGAACGGAAAACTGTATTTACCTTGGCATAGTTGAATAATAAGAGTTCTGTACATGGAAATGACACACCGTGAGCCTCAAACACCATTGTTTCCTGTAAAATCCTTTCCATAAACCCATAAAATTCTTATGTAAATCTCGTGAATGCAAAAGACCACTGAAAAGTAGGCGAATCAGAACATAACACTGACTGTGACGTTACAGTCGGGATCACTAATAGTTACGCCCCCAACATTTGCATATACCCGCCCATGTTCTATGCTAGCCGCCAGCCGAACCTGCACAGCCGAATGGTATTGTGAAGAAACAAGAGAGGATAATAGCGAAAATGGCAGATCATGGAAATAAATGTTATGTTCCAGGCTGTGCAGGGGATGTGAAGTGCAGGGATGGGTTGGTGTCTGTATTCAGAAAGGCACGGAAAGCAAATAACGCGTTCTAATAAAATAACGCGAGCCACTAAAGAGACATGGTTAGCTTCTTGCTAGCGGTAGCCTGTTACATTACAGTACATAGGATTTCACTTACCACATAAACAGAGTAAGGAAAGATGACTGAGGATGATGGCGAGTGATTTACAGATCCTGAGCACCACTAACAAGCATCTGATCTTGTAAAATGTGTGGTAAGTACTGCCGCTGTAGTTTACACAGAGTATGTGCGATCACAAATCTCGATAGTGAAACTAAAAAGTGATCGTGCATTCCAAAGCAGTTTCAATGCCGCGCATATTAATAGCGGCTCCCTGATGCCCGCATTTTATATGGGTAGTTGACAAATAAAAACTGGACTGTGTCCTATGGTGTGACAGCAAAAATGTAGAAAAAAAAACTTAACATAAAAATAACATGAGAAAAATGTGTCTTCGTTCTTAGAGTTACAAATAGCATGAGAGAGGTTTATCTTCAATGTTAGAGTAGAGTTAGAGCAAATCAGAGCAGAGCTCAACATTGAGCCGCACTGTGAAGCAGCCAATCAGAGCAGAGCTCAACATTATTATTCATGACCCTTCCAAATAAGGTAATAACAGACCATTTCATTCTAGGGACAAATCCTAGGGTTGTAAATGGACATGTAAAACTGTTTCTGGAGAATTTTTGCCCTTACCTAAGCCACATACCTTCTATGTAGACATCAGAGAACAATTTACAATATTGTATCAATGCATTCTGTGGCACCTTTAATAGTATCAGTAACTATAATAGTATCACAGTGACACTAAAATAACACTTGCACATCATCAGTAGCCTACAAAAGATATAGCCTTTGTTTTGTCTTTGTCCTTTGAAAAGTTAATATTTATTTTGCTCTTGCTACTCTAGCTATGCATGAAGACATGGTTATTTTGTATTGTTTTTTTCCCTTGCATAAATGTAAAAAGGGGTATTTTGAGAAACTTCTGCAATGCTAAAGAAAGACTGTATGTGTGATTTTTCTTTCCTACAGAGCTGTGTCTCGTCTTACTCCTTCAATGTTTTGAACCTCTCAAATATGAGTGAAAAACTGCCCTCAAAGCCTGGCTGATCAGGTCAGAGAGACCTCGTGGTGTAATGTAGAGAGCAGACAGAGAGCAGCTCTCTAAAACAGACAGTCATTCTCTATGAATCCTTCAGATACTGATGCAATGCAACTCTGGCACTCTGTATTAACTAGTCCTGTGTGCTTGAGACAGGATAGGTAACTAATCTGACTAGTTGTTTTTAAACTGGGACTGACATTTAATGCATTCATTAATTGTGAAATAAACACAGTGAAAACATGCAATTAATAATGCCCATGCACTGACATCCATGCAAATAAGGATTTTTTCAAGAATGCAAATGCATTTTACAAAGTTGACTTACTTTAAATTTACATAGCATCTTAAATGACACGAGACACTGAAAAACAGCAAGATGCATCGTACGATTAAGCAATGAACTGCAATGATTTAATTTTTTGCAGTTCAGTTTGCTTCTGCTAAATATATTTAATTAAAGGCATAGTTATATTTCCTTCATTTACTGTCTGTCCTTTTCTTTCGAGTTTCTTCTTTTGCAAAGCACAAATAAATGTATTATGAAGGGAACCAAACAACCCATTGAAATGTATTAAATTGTATGTTCCACAGAAGAATTTTTGCACAGAACGGATATAAATTTTAGTAGTTTTAGTTATCTTTAACACACACACACACACACACACACACACACACATAGTTAGACTAAATAAAAATGAGATTTTTTCCCCCTTGGCAGGTAGCTAAAATAAAAAGCTATTTGTATATTTTGTTATTTTATATTTTGTTACATTCCAGTTAATGTTTATTTTACTTTAAGTCATTCATTATGATAATGAATCAAAATGGGATGATAACAAATACCATTTTGTAATGTCAAGCAGCATAACATGCTATTTTTGTCCAGCTAAAATAACTAGAAGCGAATGACACCGGGCACCTCGCGTATTCAAGTTACAAATGGCTGCACCTGCTGGATAAAGCGGTATAATTTCATTAAATAAGCAGCATAAAACAGAACGCATGCAAACACAGACGTCTCCAGCTTTCACTGTGAATCTGTGCACCGGTCTTTATGCGTCATTGCCTCTTCCTATAATGTCCAAATAGTCCACAAAGCACAGAAGAGCCTCGCCAAATGAGAAATCAATAATGTCAATAGGAACGCATTAAGATGGGCAGCCGCTCTCGAGTGTCCAACCCTAACCGTGGTCATTCCTCCATTTCTTTTCCCAAAATGTTTTTTAAAAAATATGTCTGCACCATTAGTGCTATTTTTAGGGAGTGACTCCTGATGATTGTGTGTCAGGATCTCATCAAACATCTCAGCGTCTCTCAACAGCTGTGGCGGGTGTTTGTGCTGCAGACGTGGACGTCGAGTCTTTGTTGTGTTCTGCCTCATTTATTCCAGACCAATGACAAAGATTCCCCATATCTGTGATCCACTCCAGCACAACACATACAAACACAAACACACTGTTGTTTTTGCTGCTGGAGAGATCAATAAGGCTGTTTTTAGATGCTAGTGTGCTGACCCAGGGTTATTTTACCCCAAAAATGAAGGTTTTGTCATCATTTACTCAATGTTTAATGTCAGATAATGTTCAGATTTTTGAGCTCTGCAAAAGTAGTCAATATGATTTGTGTGCCAAGTCTTCTGAAGTCTTATGAGGTCTCTTTCGTGAGGAACGAGGTCCAAATTTAAGTTGTTTTCTGCTGAAGTCTCCTGCAGCTCTTAAATGTCATTCATGCCTCATATCCCTCTACAGTGTAACTTCAGAAGACTCGGAATATAACACGGGTCGACTACTTTTATGATGCTTTTATGGTGCTATTTTGTTATTTTTGGAGCTCGACATCCTCTGGATGGATAACATCCATAAAAGAGGAATATGGATCATGATGGTCCACTAGTCACCCTGTAGCTGAGTCATCGACTGGTAAGTGGACTTGTTTATGTACAGTAATATACACGGCGAGGTGTTTTTGAAAAAAAAAAAAAAAGTCTACTATTCAAAATAACTGTTTTCTATGTGAATGTATTATAAAATGCAATTTATTCCTGTGATCAAAGCTGAATTTTCAGCATCATTACTCCAGTCTTCAGTGTCACATGATCCTTCAGAAATCCTTTTTGAAAGAAATCTCTCCTGCTCACCAATGCTGCATTTATGTGATCAAAAATAAATTAAAAATTATTAAATATTATTACAATTCAAAATAACTGTGTACTATGTGTATATGTTTTAAAATGTAATTTATTCTTTTGATCAAAGCTGTATTTTCAGCATCATTACTCCAGTCTTCAGTGTCACATGATCCTTCAGAAATCATTCTGATATGCTGATTTGCTGCTCAAAAAAACATTTCTTGTTATTATGATGATTCAAAACAGTTGCGATGCTTCATTTTTTGCGAAAGCCATGATACATTTTATTTTTCAGGATTCTTTGTTGAATAGAAAGTAAAATAAAAATCTTTTTTTTAACATTATAAATGTGTTTACTGTTACTTTTGATCAATTTAATGCATCTTTACTTGTTAAAAGATCAGTTTCTTTCCAAAAACAAAACAACAAAAAAGAAAACCCTGACTATTTAGTTTTTGCCATTTTAGTGTTGTAATGATCTGGCTCACAGAATGTTTTGCTGCAGGTGTGAGGCATTTTGCACCATCAAATGCTTTAAATGAACCCAGTTTAAAGCACTGTGGCATCGTCTTTAATGGTTTTTCTGAGCGTCCTGCCATGCACTTCATCACCTTTCATTTTTAGATCATTCAGGAACACCGTTATCTGTAACTCTCAGTCTTTAATACTAGCGCTCGATGGCAGTTTTGCAGCATATGAAGATTAGCGGACGCTATGATACAGTCTTCGCCTCGACTCTCTGAGGATCTCTCTCCGAGGAGCACTTTTCAGAACATTTGTTCATTAAATCTAATTTGTTAGGCAAGCGGTTGAGGTAGAATTCCATACTGTTACCTCCCAAACTAATGAAATGATTCAGCACTGCATCGTAAAGGCACAGCAGAGCACGGGAGGTGCACTTACTATTCTGAGAACGTTAGATATAATGAGCCAAAGCGATCAATGGCCCTAAGGTTATGTACTGAGCAATTATCATTTGCCAAGCTAAACTGCATTCGTGTCAAAAACATTTTTGGTCTGCGGAAAGCCTGTTGTATTTCCACACGTGACTAGAGTCACAAGAGATATCGCCCGGCATTACTGCAAAAACATGAAAGGTGTTCTCTGAGGGTTTGATTTAAGTTCTATTTCACCAGCATGACAATAGGACCGTGTTGGTTTCTTGTGAAGAAAGGCTATTGCTGGATGAGCCGCTTTTGCGTTGGAGAGCTGACACAGTTTCCCAGTCCTCGGATGTCTCACGTGATCTAGCCTGAGAAAGCTTTGAAATGTTTTACATGATATTTGCGAGATGAGGCCTGATAGCATTGGTTGAATGCACAGATGTGTTTACTGTACGTGTGCTTGCTATTCTTTGAAAACCTTCTGGCTTGTAAATCTCATCTCTAATTCCTGTAATGTACTACAATGCGTCGCAGTTCCATGAGGTATATAACTATGGAAATATGTCCTGAAGTAAAATAGAATCAGCGTCTTGTAGTTAGCATCTCTGTTAGGGTTTGCAGGACGGAAAACAGTTGCTATTAAAAGATTTGCACATACTTTTATTGTAGCCGCAATGTTTCTGGTTGCTATGCCAAACTTCAAATGCTTTCTGCTTGAATTTAGAAATTCCCAAAAATAATGAGCTGAAAAGAAGCCAGTCCATTTATTTGTGCAACATGTAAAAATGCATGTATTAAATATGCGTAAACAATATAAAAGTAATAATAATATGAAGCAATTAAGTAATGATTATGATGATAATAATAATAATAATAATAATAATATATTATTATTTTTTACTTATTATATTATGTGTTTAAAAATGCATTGATTAAAAAAAAAAAAATATATATATATATATATATATATATGTATATATATAAAACCAAGGTTACATTCATTTGATTAAAAAATACAGAAAAAAACTGTAAAATTGTGAAATATAATTACAATTTAAAATAACAGTTTTCTATGTGAATATATGTTAAAATGTAATTAATTCCTGTGATCAAAGCTGAATTTCCAGCATCATTACTCCAGTCTTCAGTGTCACACGATCCTTCAGAAATCATTCTAATATGCTGATTTGCTGCTCAAGAAACATTTCTGATTATTATCAATGTTGACAACAGTTGCAGTGCTTCATATTTTTTTGTGGAAATCGTGATGCATTTTATTTTTCAGGATTCTTTGATGAAAAGAAAGTTCAAAAGAACAGCATTTGTTTGAAATAGAAATGTCTGAAACCTCATTTCCATCGTTCACAGCTGCAGATGCTGATGCTTTTTCAATAGGAAAGAGAATTAAACCTGCAAAGTTGGAGCTGCATTAAGCGTTTTAGCTAATTGAACGCTGTCTGTGCGCACTTGCTAATGCTCTTGTCTTGGGTAATTCACTCGAACTCTGTTTAAATGCATGAAACCATAAGTCAGAAATGTTGGAGCCCAGGCAGAATAAATGACGCAATTATGCAGATGTGATTATGGATATGTGGTTTTTACGCCTCTATCCCAGAAGGCAAGCCATGCATGCTGACGCTAATAGCGCTAGAACAGCAGCCAGCTTTTGCCCCAATAGGCTAATTGTCTTCTGGTGACACCCCACGAGTGGTGCAAACCGCTTCAGTGTCCCGTCTCGTAACGAGAGGCCGGTTTTCTGATTAGAAAGGCTCATTCTGGCTCACATCTGTTCGACTTCAGTGATTTAATTTGTCAATCTCACTTTGTCGGCTGGACCTTTGAATGGGATAGATATCAGCTCTTGCCTCCAAGTCAGTGCAATCGTTAAACCTATATCAGACTGTCCGGTTTGTCTATAAACGTTGTGTTTGTGCGGCAGCAAACACACGATACGCTGCTTTCCATGAAAATACAAGCGTTTTCCGCTCCGTGTCAGACTGAATAGACTCGGCCTTTCATATTGTCAGAGAAATTTGCAAATGAATTTGTGAGCCGGGCTGGCAGAGTTTGCTTTTACAGCTCAAGGTCTTATGCGTCACACAGCTGTTATAGTGGCTTCAGGAGTGTGTAGAATATTGTGTTACACAGAAAACATCAGTAAGCCCACAATTTGGCACATATTGACAGTGAATCGTGTGGCGTGTTTTCAACCTCCCAACTCCAGGCAATTTATATCAGCTCAGAGCTTCACTTAGACTTGTTTAAGTTGATCAGATTCTGTTTGGCTGGCAATATTTAACACCCAACTTCTCAAAGTAGTGCATAGTTTGTGCAGGCAGTGATTATTTTGGTTTCCCACGTATAGATTTAAAGAAATAGTTCAGTGAGAGATGAAAATATGTCTTCACATGCTCACTCTCAAGTCTTTTTTCTTCAGTGTTCCCGTAGATCAACCAATATGCGTTTGATTCCCAGGGAGTGCAGGTATGGATAAAACTTGTAGCTTTTTGAATATTTAGCCTGTTTAGGATATTTAGCATAATATCAACAGTTCTGTGTTTTATGCAGTTCATGCAATGATTGATCCTGTCAACCTCCAAAAAAGACGAAACAAAGGATGCTACAATAGAAGTTCTCCATAATTTCCATATGAAAGCTTTGTGAGGGGAATGGGCCAAAATACTATAAATATTGTATTTAAAGATGTCAAATCGTGTTCAACCTTTTGCACATTTAAATGTGACACATCACTATGCATGCCTTTTCTCCCTCTTTTTTCACTTAGTGAACAATATTTATATTACAAAATAAATCAGTGAACTTATTCATTTAAGGGTATGTATTTATTTATTAAATCTTGTTCAATCATTGCATCAATCAACTTTTTTTTTTTTTTTAAATTTAGCATAATATGCCACAGTACAGTGCATGCATTTTTCAAATCTTGTTCCACCTTTTGCACATTCAAATATGGCACATCACAATGCGTGCATATTGTCATTTAACAGACGATTTATCCGAAGTAACTTGCAAATGAGCAGCCGCAGAAGCAAATTATATTTATATTTACAGAATGCAATGAATCTCTGAACTTATTTGGTACTTCTAGAGTTTTATGTATCAAATCTTGTTCAGCCTTTTGTATTAAAGTATGGCACATTGCAAAGCATGCTTTTTTTAAAATTTGGCACTGATATGGCTTGTTACAATGCATGCATTTTTATCCAAAGTGACTTACAAATGAGGAACATTACAAGCAGTTTATCATAAAAGCGAACAATATACACAATGAATGAAACTCAATGAATGAGTATTTTTCAGCAAAGATTTAAATATTTTGGTCACAGTAATGCCACAAAGCTGTCATTCAAAAGATGCATGCATCATATGCATTACTGTTATGGTGCTTTATTGTGTTTTTAATCCTTATTGAAGCTTGACAGACGTGATTACAAACTCTTGTTGCATGGGAAAGAGCTGCATTGCATGGGAAAGATTCCTCAAAATGTCTACAATTGCAGCATATGGGAGACATGAGGATGAGTAAATCAGCTATTTCTGAGTGAACTATACTCCTTTAATATGCAAAGCAGGAAAAGATATATCTGATATAAAATATTACTTCGCACACGAGCTGAAGCATCTTTATTGCATGTGTTTATGAGCAGCACATCTGCATGCACGGTCCGGCTAGTGTTTTAAGAAAGATCTTGAAATCAGGCTTCCTCATTTAAATTTCCCTTCTTCCCCTTGTTCCGTGAGCTCCAATCTTCAAACCAATCTCCTTATGTAAATTGGATCTGATCTAATATATATAAAAAGAGAGCAGGAGAGTACAGTACCCTCATTTACCATTATTCTCTGGAATATTCTCCCTCGCGTTCATCGTCGTCTTCTGAAAGGTATTCGGGGAATTTGTTTTCTTTTTTCACCATCGCGTTTCTTTCTTTTGGTAAATAATGCTATTTCATCCCGTCGACCATAAGAAGGCGTTTCATAATAATCACGCCACGTTTGAAGTCGGAAAGTTTGGATTCTCTTGATCTTTGGCGTCGCTTTGGTATTCTGTGTTTATAAAGCGCGCGTGAAATCTGCGAGCGATGTGTTTTCTCTGCTCGGGTTTTACGCTACGGCTCTCTGTGCATTTCTGTCGTGTTTTTCTGTTGCTTTTGCCTGAAGTGACATTGTGAAAGGACAAGTATTGCTAAGTAAGAGCGCTAAATAAAAGCTGATTGATAGGCTTTAGTTTTCAAAGCTGACTTTTGAAGTGCCATACACTGGAGAAGGAGTTTCTGGGGGTTTGAAATAAAAGTGTAGAGGTCTTTGTTGAAGAACTTCTGTGGAAGTCTCAGAAACATATCTATTTTTTTTTTATATATATATATTTTCTATTAAAGGTCTCAAAGTCAGTGGAGCCTACTGTACAGTGCATTAAAAAGTCTTAATCTGACCAGGCTGTGTTCAATTAAATGTCCGTGTAATACTGTCTTTTGTATCCATTTTTGCAACTGTTATGTATCAATTAACCTTAAAGAGCTTGAAGAAGAAAGCAATTACCAAACCATTAGAAGCCAGAGTGCAATTGCCTGAGTAAATAGGTTGTTTAGAGGCTCTCTCTGAACAATTTAGCTTGTAATCTAAAACTGAATAGTTTTATTAGTAGCTTTTCATCAGAGGATGGTTTTAATATTGTCCAGTGTTGTTTTTTGTGGTTTTGTGAATGTTTCTGTATCGTTGGCCCTATCAGGCAAAACTAAAATATACTCAAACCTTATTGCAAATATTGCCTGAAAGCCCCTGAACTGTACAATAATTTGCTTGCTGCTTTTAGAAAACAACATTGTGATTAAAAATGCCAATAAATAGTTCAGTAAATATATTTTTAAATTATACATAAAATTTTAATTCTGACTCCAAATTCCAGCTGGTTGAACTGACTCTACAGTGTGTGCATCTGTAGTATATAATATGCATGTGAATAATGATTCTAATGACTTATAATGATTCTAATGATTATAATTTTATTTTATATTTTATTTTTAATTTTGTTTTATTTGATTTTTTAAAAAATAATTTAACTTATAATTTAAAAGTGGTGTCTTTATTTATTTAATACAGTATCAATGATAATACTAATTTGTTTTATTTGATTTTATTTTTATATTTAACAATTTAATATTATATATTACATGTATAATAATAATAATAATAATAATAATAATTTAATAATAATAATGTCTGATCTGTCTTATCACAATAAAGGCAAAAATGCCAAAAAATAAATCTTAGAATATATATATATATATATATATATATATATATATATACATATATATGCATACACATTTACATTTAGTCATTTAGCAAGCGACTTACAAATGAGGACAATGGAAGCAATCAAAATCAACAAAAGAGCAATGAAATGCAAGTTCTATAACAAGTCTCAGTTAGCTTAACTCAGTACACGCGTAGCAAGGTTTGTCTGTTTTTTAAATTATAAATAAATAAAAAGAAAACAGATAGAATAGAAAAAAAAGAGAAAGCTAGTGTCAGAGGCCTTTTTTGCTTTTGTTAATTGTATAATAAATAAATAAAAAAACAAAACAAATAGAATACAAAAAGATTAGAAAAGCTATTTTTTTAAGTATAGAATTAGATTAGAGAGAGCTAGAGTTAGAGGGTCAAATAAAGATGGAAGAGATGTGTTTCTAGCCGATTCTTGAAGATGGCTAAGGACTCTGCTCGGATTGAGTTGGGCAGATCATTCCACCAGGAGGGAACAGTTAATGAAGAAGTCTGTGAAAGTGATTTTGTGCCTCTTTGGGATGGCACAATAAAGCAACGTTCGCTTGCAGAATGTAAGCTTCTAGAGGCACATAAGTCTGAGGTAATGAATTTAGGTAAAGGGGTGCAGAGCCAGTGGTGGTTTTGTAGGCAAACATTAATGCCTTCACTGTAAAAAAAAATAGTTGTTTCAACTTAAAATAATTTATTCAACTAAAATATTCCGGTTGTCCCTTAAATTAACAATGAGTAACTTAACATTTCAAGTTGCCTTAACTAAAAATTTTAAGTCAGCGGGGTAACAAATTATTTTAAGTTGAAACAACAACTTTTTGAAACAATTTTTTTTTTTACAATGTTGAATTTTTATGCGAGCAGCTATTGGTAGCCAGTGCAAATTGATAAACAGTGGTGTGGTGTGCATTCTTTTTGGCTCATTAAAAATGAATCTTGTTGCCGCGTTCTGGATGAATTGTAAAGATTTGACAGAACTGGCTGGAAGACTTGCCAAGAGAGCATTGCAATAGTCCAGCCTGGACAGAACAAGAGCTTGCACAAGGAGTTGTGAAGCATGTTCAGAAAGAAAGGGCCTGATCTTCTTGATGTTGAATAAAGCAAATCTGCTGTACCGGGCAGTTTTAGTGATGCCATGTAGACGGAGAAGAGAAGTGGTCCAACAACTGAGCCCTGTGGCACCCCAGTAGTTAGATGTTACAACTTAGATACCTCACCACTCCAAGATACCTTGAATGACCTATCTGAGAGGTAAGACTCAAACCACTGGAGTGTGGTTCCTGAGATGCCCTATATATATATATATATATATATATATATATGGTCTGTGTGTCTGTACCGTTATTTTGAATGTTGAAGTCAAAGACAATTCGAGTTGAATCTGCAAAACTGTTAGACTAAAAACACAGAGGCGATTTCTCACGACCAGAAAACAAGACAAAAGAGTGTTCAGGAGCCAGTTGCCATGAGCGACCCTCTGCCAGCCTTCAGAGGACAGACTCACAGAATGTGAAATGCAGGGAGATGGACGGCTGGAAGAAGAGGCTTTGAGACGTACAGCAGGGCAGTGTGTGTGTGTGTGTGTGTGTGTGTGAGTGAGTAAAGCTGAGGAAGGCCTCGGCCGGAGGGCTGGATGGTGAGAGTGTCTATCCCTCGCTGCAGCCGCTTTCTGAAGCAGCACCTCAGGAAGAGACATTAAAGCGCCCAACTCCATGCTCATCTCCTAATATACGCACACACACACACACACACACACACACACACACACACCGCGGGGTCGCTACACGGATGCTATCGTCTAGCAGCAGACAATCCTGCCCTCCGGTTCTTCAGTTACAGCTCTGATTAAGAGATTAAATCACTTCTAAATCTGTGCTTTATTGTGCCAGAGCACATCTTTCTCAACCTCTCTAACGTTGGCCAGGAGTTTGCCCTCTTTTCCTGAGCCGCCCTGATTTCTGCAGCTTTGCATAGAAAATCTGTTTACATGCCGC
>JAFVLL020016598.1:0-28043 GCA_021397915.2 Tor tambroides
TAAAATCTGTTAGTAGGTTAGTTGTGTATAAGTTTATGGTGTTTTACTTCATTGTTGTATGTCTGTATTTATGTAGCACCGTGGTCCTGTGAGGCACGACATTTCGTTCCACTGTATGTCCCCACATGTAGCGGAATGACAATAAAGCTCAACTTGAACTAGAAAGGCCTCCTTTCGGGACTTCTTGCTGTGAGGAAACAGTGCTACCTACTGAGCCACCCCTGATCTCTATCATATGTGAGGGAAAAATAAAACCACATTTGGGCCACAAGCAACAGTAGTGTAAATGTAGACTTTTAACATTTTCTCTTTTAATTCTAGACAGCTGTTTGTCTTGAGAGGAATAAAATCTCCGCTCTGACCGTTTGAATCTGGTGCATTACTCCAGACACGTTACTGCAGATATGTTGACACCTCTGCTGATGGGATCCTAGCAGGCACCTCTCTTCCTCTCCAATAATGAATATCCTCTCCATGGATAAGGATCACTGTTACTTCCATGGTCTCAAATCACATCCTAATGGTGTCTACCGCCATGTATCTTACAATATTTGGGAGCCAGCTGATGGAAAACATCCTCTTTGGTCTCTTGACACTTGTGTGCTGTTGCAGAAACGTTTCAACGGCAGGGCAAAACGGGCCCAGCAATTCTGCATCCCAGATGATCAACAGATGATTCCTCCTGCTGTTGACCTCTGCTTCCTGGAGAGCAACAGAACGGATATCAAAACCACACACAGGCTGCATGGCAGTTGCCTGTCTGGAAACCAACCCTTGAGGCCAGAACCTTATTTGGAGACTTCCTCGAATTTCAAGTGGCCTCAGGAGGTCAGAGGCGACACCATGCTGAGCAAGGGCTGCGATGAAATTATGCGACAGTTGATGCATCTTATGGCCATTGAAGGAAACTCGAATGGAACGGAATGTGAGTTTAAAGCAATTCAGAATTAGAATGTCAAAAAGCAACCATATGACCACTGGGAGGAAGTGAGTGTCCAAACCCAAAAAAAGAGAGAGAACCAGATGTGAATGGGAAATGCTTATGGAGATGTCTGGAAGATGCAGCAATGTAGAGTGGGAGCTATACAAACAAATAACACACTGTGATCCACGATGACGTTATTAGTCAGTAGGGCTGGGTATCGATTCAAATTATTCGATTTGATTCTGATTCACAAGCTCTCGATTCGATTTGATTCTCGATTTTTTTATTACATTCACTTAAACATCAGTTTACAAACGGTGAATTAACGAAAAAGAAATTAAGAGCCACAGGCCTGTATTTTAAACCTATTCTTTTGTTTTGTAGAGGGTCCTTTTTTTAAGCAATAATAGGGCCCTATAAAATGTTTTTCTTAATTTTTCTGGTAATCAGATGAAGGCATAAAACATTAAGTTATTCTAATCAAATGAAAATTAAACCCTTTTATTTTTTTGGCAAACAATGTACTGCACAACAGAGGTTTACTGTTAAAATTAGAAAGAAAACAAATGTGATTATTCCTTTAAAAAATAAAGTTTTATTTATATTTATTAGTAGCAGTAGTAATATTGTTGTTACATTGAGTCTTAAGACTGCACAATAGTAATATATTTCTGTCACAGTTTCTTCATGTTAAACTGAACTTTTATTTTGACGAGTTGCCGTGAAGAACTTGCAGCTGCTGTGTATGTGATATGACGGTAGTTTTCTCAAATTAAACGATAAAATGCTAATGAAGGGACTCTCAGAACATCTGGAGATGATATTCGTGTGTTCATATCGTCATAGAGAGACGGCAGAGACTGAAAACACCGCGAGCGTCGTCCGCTCTTTAGTATGTGTGCAGTAAACAAAACAGTGTGTCTGCTGCACTATTTGTCAAATGCCAAATGCTTCCACAGATTTGTAGTATTACTATAGCATTTCACCTGAGCATTGCATATGTAACATCGCGTTGTAACATCGCGCAAGGTAAATAAGAGGGTGACTAGTGGAGAAGACTAATGATAAGATTCGTCTCGGGTTACTTGACTGTAACCCTGTTCCCTGAAAAAGCGGGAACGAGATGCTGCGCTCAAAAGCGCTATTGGGAACATTCTTTGTTCGACCGGTTGTTGAAGCATGTGTGTCAAACACGCCAAGAATTGGCTTAAATAACCTCGGCAGGACGCTTATTCGCTAACACCTGAGGTTATAAATAGATGTGACGCGGAAACATCCCTTTCAGGTCAATTTTTGTCCAGCAGACGTCCAGTCACGCCAGGCAAGCAGTATTGAGGCGTATTCTGCTCTCGCTTTTTCAGGAACAGGGTTGTAGTCACAAACGCAGACGCTCCCTATCAAAAGCTGCTTCTGCTGCTGCGCCAGAAGCGCTATTGGGAACGAATACCAACGCTGGGCCAAGATTGAAGTGTTCCACCCCCAACGTTATGTGTGCACAAACATTGAAGAGGTCTCAGACATGGCTCGGGATGCCCACCGCGAGCACAGCCCGAGCAGCATGAACATCCAAACTAGTAGAACGAACAATGCAAAAGTGGAGAGGACCAACCCGGGCCAGATCAATACTGCTGCAAGGACACCCCTGCCAAAAGCCATAGAAGACAACCGCCTGGTTGACTGGTCTAACTCCTAGAGGCTAAGTTTGACCACGCGCCTCAGGCTAGGCAACAGCATCCCCACCCAATGTGACATAGTCTGTCGCAGGCAGCCGCCCGGTTGCGGCCCATAGCATATGAAAATAGCCAGATCATGCCATCAAGAAAAGTGTGAATGAGATTTGAAGAGCACGCACTGGACATAGTAAGTGAAGCCTTTCCTGCCCGGTGTCGTGAACGCGGAGGGCAGAAAGCTTCAAGAACGACTGGACTATGGCCTTAGAATGGAACCCGGAAGATAATTCGGGTGAGGATGCAAATAATTAACAGCCCAGGGGCAAAGTCTAGGCAGGATGGCGAGATTGACAGAGCCTGCAAATCCCCAATTCTCTTAAGAGAAGTAATGGCCATTAAAAAAACCATCTTTAGAGTCAGAAACCTGATAGGCGCTGACTCTAGTGGTTCAAAAGGGGTCATGACCAGACCCTCGAAAGCACAAGGCTTGTCCCATGAAGGGACTGTCGCTTCCAGGCGGCTCTCAACCGCCTTAGCTCCCCGAACAGTTACAACCAGAGGATGCTTCCACAGAAACCCTACCAATGAGAACATGGCAAGCCGAAATGGCGGCCACATAGACTCTCAGAGTACCAGGACATGTGCCTGAGGACAATCTCTCTTGCAGGAACTCCAGCACTGAAACAACTTGGCAGTGAACTGGGTCTACATGGTGTGCCATACACCAATTCTGGAAAATGTGCCATTTGAATGCATAACTCCTTCTAGCGGAGGGAGCCCTAGCGCTTAGAATAGTCTCTACTACGTTAGCTGGAAGCCCAGCATCTCTCAGTTGAACTTCAGGGGCCAGACATGAAGGTTCCAGAGCTCGGGCTGGGATGAAATACTGTCCCCGTGCCTGAGATAGGAGATCTCTCCTGGACCGGAATGCTTACGCGAGCCACAGAGAGGGATATTAGATCTGAGAACTATACTCTGGTCGGCCAATGGGGCGCTTATCAGTAAGAGAAGTAGACCCTGCTGACGGACTCCCTGGCCAGGGACTCCGGGAGCAGAGCGATCGGGGAAATGCATAAAGACCCTGCCTGGGCTACATATGGGCCATAGCGTCCAGACCTCCAGGGGAGCTGACAGTCAGAGAAGTAGAGGGGAGCACAGCTGTCTCCTCAGAAGCAAAGAGTCCATTCTCTGCTTCGTAAAATCTTTCCCAGGATTTAGACTGACTATTCCTGGGTGGAGTTTCCATTCCCCCATTCGTCACAGCTTGTCTGGACAGCAAGTCTGCTCCTACATTCATATGCCCGGGATGTAATCGCTTTCCTGAGGGACAGGAACTTGTCCTGTGCCCAGCAACTGCCAAGCCTGTCTAGCAAGCACAACTGCAGTCCGCCTCTGGTGATTTATGTAAGAGACTACTGCTGTGTTGTCCACCCGCACCTTAGGACATGGTAGCCTCCTCAACTGCTGGAGGAAGTATTTCAGGGCTCGGCCAGAGCCACTGCCTAAGGCAATTGATGTGCCAATCGTGAGAAGATGGCTCTCCAGATCCCTTGGGCTGGATCATCCAAGACCGCATCCCAG
The DNA here is from genome assembly GCA_021397915.2 of Tor tambroides. Classification (NCBI taxonomy): domain Eukaryota; kingdom Metazoa; phylum Chordata; class Actinopteri; order Cypriniformes; family Cyprinidae; genus Tor; species Tor tambroides. The sequence goes on from JAFVLL020016598.1 coordinate 4,177, forward strand.
CCCGTGAGGAAGCGTCTGTCATAGCATCTTGCGACGACAACACGGACTCAGAGGGACCCAAAGTCAGAAACCGGGGTCTGAACCACATAGAGAGGGTACGAAGCCCCTGGCGCGTAACCCTTATTTGCCTCTGGGGATTGGCCCTTGGATGAAATCCCCTGGCTCTTGAACAGTAACCCTCTGGCCTAGCTTGAAGTTCCTTAGGGCGTTTAGAATGGATTCAATGCGTGCAGGAGAAAGCTGTGCCTGCATCGTGATCGAATCCCATACAACCCCCAAATACGTTGTCCTCTGAGCAGGAGAGAGAACGCTTTTCTTGGCGTGAGTCTCAACCCCAGAGATTCGAGATGAGCAGGGACGACATCCCGATGTCGAAGCGCAAGCTCTTGAGACTGTGCCAGAATCAGCCACTGCTTATGGGATCTGTGTGCCTGCGGATGCCCTGAGTCGAGAGGACCCAGTGCTGCATCCATGCATTTCTGCACGTATGGGTGATAAAGCTAGGCCAAACGGAAGAACCCGGACATCAGCTTCGCCCCTCAAAGCGAACCTCAGGAACTTCCGTGTTGTGGCAAGATTTCTCATAAGGAAAATAAGCGCTCCCTAGATCGATTGTCAGCGAACCAATTCCCCTCCGATTGATCTGAGACACAATCATGCTGATTGTCAGTACTTTGAACTTGTACGCTCTGAGGTAGCGGACCAGCCCGCGAAGATCTTAAAATTGACGCAACCCCCCATCTTTCTTGGGAATCTAGAAAATACCGGCTGTAATAGCCTGATTGTCTGTCTGACAGGGGAACACGTTCTATGGCTCCCTTTGTCCAGCAGTGTCTGCACCCTAAATAACAAATGCGCTGCCCGGTTTCACGGAAGTGGAGACTACGCCTGCTGAAACGTCGGAGGACGATACGCAAACTGAACTTTGTGGCTCTCTCTTTACGGTTCTTTGAACCCAAGGGGAGATATTTGGCAGCAGTTTCCATGCTGCCAGCTTCTCCCAAAGAGGCACTACCTTGACACTTCGCTTTCTTGTTGGGGGATAGTGCAGAAAACTGGTAAACGTGGCAGGAAGCTGACCAACACCGTAACACTTTGCTGAGACTGCTGCTCCCTCAAACACCAGTGGCGCAGATTGTACAGTTGTCCCCTGAGGGTGCCAGGAAGGAGTCTTTATTCTCTGTTGGAACTTTTGCCATTCCGGGGCACCCCCACGGCCCTGCGCAAGTCCAGGACTTCTTCTTTGGAGAGATGATGCCCTCAGGTCCGGTCTCTTTGATGCGGCTCAGAAGGGGGCTAGGCCATTTAATTCCCCAGTCTCTACGAGGGTGGCCTGATCGCCACACCTCCTTTGAGCTCACGCCTCAAAGGAATCGGACCTGGCCGGACTGGCATCATAGTCCCGACGCTGAGCACGGCGGAAGAAACCTCACAAACGCTTCTTCATAGCGTTTCGCCTCCCGAACCTGTAGTGGCGACGGTGCTGGGACAGCGTCGCCAAACAGGCCGAGACAGTGCAGACAGGCATCAAGGAGAAAAGCAAAGGCCTTGTCCTTGATGCCCGGGAGGTTTGCTTCATACATGTTCTGCAAAACCAGCAGCAGCCATAGAACGGCCGATGGCACGGGGGCCGTCTGCTTGGTCGCACGGAGACAAAACTGGGTGGGCCCGCGGGGTTCGGAAAACGCCTCTTCATCGATACTTCCGCCTGTGCTCAAGCCCTGAGCAGGTCAGCTTGGCAGACCTGCAGAACCGCCTATGGTGTAGCACCAGCCTGACCCGCAGCCTGAGGCAAGCTTTCCACCAGCCAGAGATGTCATTCTGCAAGGCTTGTGGGGAGACAGTTTTTTCAGGGAAGATGACGCCCCAGGGGAGAGAGAGCTGTGAAGCGGCCTCTCACCTGGGCACGAGCAGCCCTGCCTTTATGTTCACGATAGTCGTAATAATCACGCGATGGCACAAAAACACGGGACGAACAGGCTTATTCCATGAACGAGATATCTCGGCGTGAGATCGCCAGTTGAAGGGAAAGACCGCCATGAGGCCCCCTCCCCCCTTGCTGTCACACCAGACAGAAATCGGTCACCCATCTTTTAGAGCGTTGAGTAATCCTGCTCCCGCGCGTCGAGTTTTAAACGATCGACTGCTCCGAGCACACCGAGCAGTAACTCCTCATACGTCATCACTGAGGAGCGCTGAGACAGACTCCACCTCCGCAGAAGCATGAGATGAAGTCGGCCCGTCTGTAAAGCGCCGAAGCGCGCTTCAGAAGCAGACGCGAGGGGCTCATGATCTGGCGAGAGCGTAGAAAGGGGCAGCCCGCCCCCACGCCCCGGCCAGACCACGCATCCCCACGAGCCTCCAAAGAAGGCGAGGCGCGCGCGGCTACACTTCCTTGATGGAGAGACGCAGTGCTCGTACTCCGCCTTGAGTTCATGATCATGCTTTCCTGCAGCCCACTAAAGCAGAAAGCATGGAGATCAATATCAGAGAGCTGTCTCCTGGACATGATGCAAGCATCTTCTCCTGATCTGCCATAATGAGTAGATCTTTTTCTTTTTTTATATATGTATATATATAAATGTATAGTAAGTGTCTACCGCTCCTGCTTTATTTTATCCTTCTATTTTTTTCTTGCTTTCACTTCTGTCTCTCACGCACACCACAATGCGGTCCTTGGAAGACAAAAGACCTGAGGATGTTTCGCTATTACATCAGTTTATAACCCTCAGGTGTTCGGGAATCGAATGACGCTACCTACTTATAAGGCTTTTAAGCCAATTCTTGGCGTGTTTGACACACATGCTTCAACAACCGGTCGAACAAAGAATGTTCCCAATAGCGCTTTTGAGCGCAGCATCGAGAGTAGCTTTTGATAGGGAACACATTAATCAGATCTTGTTTTAAATGTTTGCTGAAATAATATCGGAAAAGATCGATTCGTGGATTTTGAGAATGAATATCGAATCTACATCATTTTAAAAAATGATTAATCGAAAAAAAAAAAAATTCCCCCAGCCCTATTAGTCAGTCAATGAGTCAACAAAGACTTCCTAAGGTGACAGTCTAGACAAGTTGCATTCACACATAACTCTTAACCTCCCAAGCTTGGCATTAAATGTGGCATGAAATATTCACACAATCCAAACCCATTCTCCTGTGATCTCATTTGCATCCATATGGATTTTCCTTAGGTTACCAAGAGGTGTCCTCATTTGGGATTTTGCATTCTGTGGAAGCGGATCTCTGGAATATGACGGCGCCTTGGCCACATGTGTTCTCTTAGAGCGAGGCTCCATGAATTAAACATGATGCCTTTATAAAACAAGCTAGGCCACATCCACTGGGTTATCTAGCCCAACGTGGGCTCTCTCCTGAGTGGGATGCTGTATCATGTTCCTGGAGGCCCTGTTTCCTCATCTCCACCCTCATCTTCGTCTAGACCCATTCCATCCCCAAGGGACTGGAGTCCAGATGTGTTTTGCAGCATCTCACGCTTTTCTGATCTCCCTCTTGAGGAACCTGATTGTCTGTGGAGATTGTGTTTCTGTCTCATCCTCCAATCCAACAAACATGAAAGACCAGCACTTCTTATGTTTTTAGGAATGAGAGAAGAATAACGGGGCTGATGAAATGACAGCCGTAACTGCGCAGTGCTTTCTGCATGTTTGGATAATGCAGCAGGGTCTTTGTTTTGACCTCTATGAGAGGCAGGTCACCAGGGAAGATGAGTTCCTGTGGCTCTTTAGTGAAATGGCAGTTGGGATGGTATGTCTCATAGCTCTCCTGGGTTCATGTGGATTTGTGTGGGCTCCTGGCCAAGATAAGGGTCGTTGGTGATTGTTTTACAAACATATGCAACAGACAGTAAAACCAGCTTCAGCAGGACTGGTAACTATGGTGGAATGTAAGTAAAGCCCTGTTCATGCCAAGAACGATAACTATAAAGATAACACTCATCTGCCGCTTTAAATTCTCGAGCTCGTTACAGCAGGATGGAGTTTTGAAAGTGATCACAATGATATTGTTCCTCTGTATCATTATTGTTATAGTTATGGTGTGAACTAAGATATTCTTTAATATTGAGAACGGTTTTTAGAACTATAACTTTATAGTTTTCGTGCTTGGTGTGAACGGGCCTTTAGAGATCCCAAAAAGAAAAGTTTTGTTCGAATGCACCAATAAATGTTGAATATCTTGTAATACCAATGCATGTGGATATGTGAGCATAACCAAAGCTGACCCAGTGATCTTTCATGTCCATTATGGATCTCTTATTAGTTTTCTCATCATTCTGAGTTTTAGAAACACTTAATTTCATGAGACTCAGCCCACCATTTCCAGAAATTCGCTGAGGCCTGTCATCAGGCCCCTATAAAGTGAAGAAAACCATGGTAATCAGCCTCATGTGTGGTTAACCTGAGTTGTGAGTGAAAAGGAATCATACCCAGGGTGCTTTTTAGGGGCAATTTCACTTCAGATGACCTATACTGTTTCAAATGTCCTCAATGCTTAAATTTATACCCTTATGTGTGTTACAAAAAAGCTCTGAATCAGCTTCACTGGACAGGCTAATGTAAAACGTTGATACTTCAGTGAAGCCTGGAACTACACGCAAGCTGGGTTCCCAGAAGACAGCTCGGCTTGCAGGAACAATCACAGAGGTAAGTTTCCATATCATGTGAAGTATGCAACAAATACAAGGACTGCAAGATGTAATTAATAGTATTCATGTCATGTTATATGCTGCACTGATCTTGGCAAGTATGACTTCTGTGGAGACATTTAGTGTCACCATAGAGACTCGCATGAAGTTCCTCTGTTCAGAAGACATGCTGAGATTCTCAAACCTTCATGATTAACTATCAGAAATAATCTTAAAGGCACACCCAACCAAATAATAATTAGGCTTGTCACTGCACCTAATTGCTATAAATTAAAAAAAAAAAAAAAAAAACTTTCAGATTTCATAATCCTCCATATCACCACATAACAAATTGATCATTTCAAGTTACAACTAGTTTAAACATATCAACCTGTATACCATACACACATATAAAGTGATCCTATATAGGAAATCTTAAATCTGCAGTGATACTAAATAGCAATTTTATTGTTTATACTCTTGCCATATGTAAACTATAATATCACTTAGCTTTAATCTACTAAAAGTGGAAAATTAGGTATTAAGGAATTATGAACAATAATATCATGAGTTTCTTTGGCACTGCTTTTATGCAATGCATATTTTAAAAACTGTTATACAATTTGAATTTACATAAGTGTTATACAATTTGAATATAAGACATGCACTTTCAAAGATTATTACATATTTTATGTAAAACTGAGCATGTGTGTCTGTGTGTGTGTGTGTGTGTGTGTATATATATATATATATATATATATATATATGTGTGTGTGTGTATATTAGGGATGTCAGTTTAACGTGTTAACTTAATTAGTTATAAAAAATAACACGATTAAGATATTTTAACGCAGTTAACGTGCTGGCCCCGCCCCAGACCTTTACATCATCTTACATTTCATACAGTTGACTGTTGACAAATATGACAACAACTCCAGGGCAACAACTCCATAAATGCAGTTATGTCCTAAAATTCAAGATAAATTCAAGCAAAAATGCCCCTGTATGTGTTTTTGTCTCATATTTATATCATACGATAAGCAATATCACAGGAGCAGAGAGTTTGTCCCAAATATCATGAGTTTAAATGTGATTTTATATTGTACAACACTTCAGTGTAAATAAGTTGATATTGTGTTATATTTAAAAAACCATGTTTCTCTGCAGAGAACATAATTACCTTTAAAGCCATAGCAGAATTGTTGTGCGTCGAGCAACAAAGCAGTGTTTAGCTTCTGAATGAATCCACGTTATGAACAAATCGTGTGAACCAATGATTCAAAGACTCATTCATAAAGAGAGCCGTTTACATTTGAACAAATCGAATTACATTTACCGCCACCTGCTGGCAGATTTAATTTCTTATTTAGAGTATCATTTAATTAATAATAATAAAAACATTAAAGGGAGAGTTCACCATTCGTCATCATTTATTCACCCTCATGTCGTTTCAAACCTTTCTTTTGTGGAACATAGAAGGTATTTTGAAGACTGTTGGTAACAAAGCTGTTTTGGTTACCAATGACTTTCATTGTATGAACAAACAATACTGAGATGTTTCTCAAATTATCTTCTTTTATGTTCCATAGTTTATGTTAGGCCATTGTAGCCTAAATGTTTGTGTAATAAATTGTTGAATCAAATGAAATATTTCTAAAACTACAATTTGTAATGTCCACTTGATACTTTCTAATTTAACAAAAATAGCTTTAAAAAAAACTTCTGTGGGTATTTTCACAGTCAAATTGTCAAACTGTGTTTATTAATAAGAGTTTTGAACAGGAACAATGCAGAATGGTTCTTGAGGGGAGTATTGTCCTTTGTCAGTTCGATGGTTATGGTAATGAGACTCTGACTGAGGTTTTGTGATCCACAGGAGCGAGGAGCAGCACAGACAGGGAACACTGGAGCACAGGAGACACAATCCACAGCGGGAGACGATCTGGACATATAGGAGACAACGAGGAGGGTAACAGGAGGTGAGTATATACAGGTAAGGATTCAGAGGTAATACTCATCGTGCAATGTAGCAGGAGAGGTGTCCATGTAGTATCAACGAGATCGGACAATGGTGCTGGCTGAGGTGTGTGTTCTTATACTGGTCTTGATGACAGCGGTGATGAGGTGCAGGTGTGCATGGTTAGTAATCAGGTGATGTGGATCGTGGCAATTGACTGGGGGGAGAGCCTGGCCGTTCTGTGACAGTACCCCCCTCTCCACGGCCCGCTCCTGAGGGCCGACCCCGGCGTCGTGGTGGTCTACCCCGGCCCCGGGGGGCTGGACGATCAGGGTGTGCGGAATGGAAATCCTCCAGGAGCGCCGGGTCTAGGATGTCCACTCTGGGGACCCATGAGCGTTCTTCGGGGCCATAGCCTTCCCAATCGACCAAGTACTCCAGCCTACCACCACGGCGCCGGGATTCCAGGATCTCCCGGACTCTGTAGATGGCACCATCCTCCACAATGAGAGGGAGAGGGGGTTCCTCGGTCGGACCAGGCTCTGGGGAAACAGAAGGAGAGAAGGGTTTAAGCAGAGACACGTGAAAGGTGGGATGAATCTTGTATTGTGGAGGTAATTGGAGTTTGTAGGTGACCGGATTTATTTGTTCCAGGATGGTGAAGGGACCAACGAATCTGGGACTCAACTTCCGGCAAGGCAGGCGCAGTCTGATGTCTCGAGTTGACAGCCATACTTTCTGTCCAGGATGGTAAGTGGGAGTGGCAGAACGTCGGACATCTGCTGTAATCCTTTGCCTGCGCACTGCCTGCTGCAGCTGATGGTGTGCTGCGTCCCAGACTCCCTCGCTCTCTCGGAACCAGTGATCGACTGCAGGAACGTCGGATGGTTCTCCAGACCACGGGAATAGTGGAGGCTGGAAACCGAGTACGCACTGGAAGGGCGTGAGTCCAGTGGAAACTTGACGCAAGGAGTTCTGGGCGTACTCGGCCCAGCCTAGGAACTGGTTCCAAGAGTTCTGGCGGCCATGGCAGAAGGTTCTCAGGAAGCGCCCTATTTCCTGGATCTTGCGTTCGGTCTGCCCATTGGACTGCGGATGGTAGCCAGACGTTAAACTCACGGTCACACCTAGGAGCGAGAAGAAGGCCTTCCAGACTCTCGAGATAAACTGAGGCCCTCTATCGGATACAATGTCCTCCGGGATGCCGTAATACCTGAATACATGGTTGAAGAGTAATTCCGCTGTTATGAGGGCTGTGGGCAAGCCTGAGAGGGGTATGAGGCGGCAGAATTTGGAGAATCGATCAATGATTACCAGAATGCATGTGTGACCATCCGAGGCAGGTAAATCCGTGATGAAGTCCACTCCTAGGTGTGACCATGGACGGTTGGGTATGGGTAGTGGCAGGAGTTTACCAGAGGGAAGATGACGGGGACTCTTGGAGATGGCGCAGTCCGGGCAGCCTTGAACGAACCTTCTCACGTCCCTGGCCATGTTGGGCCACCAGAAGCGGTCTTTTAGCAGCGAGAGAGTATCGTATAGCCAGCTGAATAAATTTCTCTAGGCCGTAGGTGTCATCATAAGCTGCCAAATGAAGGCGCACTCGTGGGTTAAGGCCTTGACGAAAAGCTGTTATTAATGAAGGCTCATTCCAACCGCTCGCGAGGGTACGAAATTTCAATGAATACTGATGGATGGTCATCGAACCCTGTCGCAGCTGATATAGCTGTTCGCCCACAGAAGAATCCCCAGGGGAACGACCAAAGACTTCACGAAAATGGGCCAGAAACTGAGAGAATGATCGGGTAGCTGGACCAGCCTGATTAAGGATTGTCTCCGCCCACTGGAGAGCAGGGCCCGTGAGAGATGTTATCACATAGGCGATTTTCGATTGATCCGTGGGAAACATCTGCGGGTGCAAGTCAATGGTTAGTGAGCATTGCAACAAGAAGCCATTGCACTCCTCCGCCTCACCTGAGTAGGGCGCTGGTCGGGCCATGGGACTGGCGAATACTATGGGAGAAGGAGAGCTGATGGTTGTGTTGTCAGGCGGAGGTGCTGGAGCCGGAGATATCGGGGTTGCTGAGGGGTGAATCATAATCCTCTTGAGGGAATCCACAAGCTCCTGGAAGGGATCGGGTGCACTCATCCTGTTGTTAATGTGTTGGTCCGATCTTCTGTTACGGATGCAGTCGGACACAGAGGTAAGTAAAAACACAGTGTGTTTATTAATAAGAGTTTTGAACAGGAACAGTGCAGAATGGTTCTTGAGGTGAGTATAGTCCTTTGTCAGTTCGATGGTTATGGTAATGAGACTCTGACTGAGGTTTTGTGATCCACAGGAGCGAGGAGCAGCACAGACGACACAATCCACAGCGGGAGACGATCTGGACATATAGGAGACAACGAGGAGGGTAACAGGAGGTGAGTACATACAGGTAAGGATTCAGAGGTAATACTCATCGTGCAATGTAGCGGGAGAGGTGTCCATGTAGTATCAACGAGATCGGACAATGGTGCTGGCTGAGGTGTGTGTTCTTATACTGGTCTTGATGACAGCGGTGATGAGGTGCAGGTGTGCATGGTTAGTAATCAGGTGATGTGGATCGTGGCAGTTGACTGGGGGGAGAGCCTGGCCGTTCTGTGACACAAATTTATTTTGTGATTAATTAGATTAATAAATCGAAACCATGTAATTAAGTAGATTAAAGTAGTAGTGCTACTTTAATAATATATTAATAGTGCCACCTGATGTAAATTAACCTTGGCATTTCTAAAATATACAGGTTTGATCTTAAAAGCATTACATTTATTTATCTGTTAAACAGTGGTGTCTGTCTGCCGAGACATTAGCATCTCAAAGGATGGCATTCATCCACAATGACACTCATTCAGCCAGAGTATCCAAATCTGAAAAGATAAAAAGAGATCAAAATAAAGAACGACAACAAATAGAGGCATTTTGTCCAGTCAATGGACACCCACATACCTACCGGCCTCCTGAGATGAAGAAGAGACAGACAGCGCTGTTTTTCTTTCATAGTGCCTTTTGAAGCCGTCGTTCCATCAGTGCATGTACCAGAAGTCAACAATCAGAGATTTCCTGTACTGTTTCACTGTGGTCTGTTGCTAGATAACAGCACCTGCACTGGCAAACTTCAGACTGTTTTCAGCACCCTGGAGTTGGGCTGTTTCTGTTAGACCAAGCACTTCCACCCTTGGGCTCTTTATCTTATTCGGAGGGGAAATGGGCCTCTAGTGCTGCTTTGAGCTCTTGTGCCACTTGTGCCAGATTGGTTTGGCCAGTGAGATCTTTAATACCTAGAGAAAGCTATCCGTTAGCTTTCCCATTCATTAGCAATGGTAGCTGCTGGGCTGGCACATGCAGCTGTGGTAGTACACAACCTGCATTCTGCATATTTGCTTTTTTGTGCCAATCACTTGAACTGAAGTGCATGTGACCAGTTACTCTAGAGCTGCAGGGAAATGGCATCCTGACAACACAGATTGACATGAATACTTGGAGACAAGCAATATTAACTTATCCTTCATTGTTGTTCAGTCAAGCAGGATGTGATGGTTGGTCGATGTGGTATTAGTCCCGCCCCTCCTCCACTGTGATTGGATGGCTGACTAAAAAGTGACAGTGATGAATGCTGCATTTTACCCAAAGTTGAGCATTCTTCAACTCTTGGTGTCAAGAAAAAAATGCCAAAGCGCTCAGCACCCAGTGTGAAATAAACACTCAGCGCTTCGTCACGCTTTAATTAACAGAGTTCTTACTGACACTAAATGTAAATAGCCTTATAGTCTTGCTTTTTTAGCTTTACATTCATAGTTTTATAGTTTGAATAAAGTTTAAACATATTGGAAAAATTATAATAAACAAAGCCCTTTCTAATTTTTTGTTTTGACCTGTTGTGCATTTTTATACATTTAAATTAGTGAGAAAAACTAAAAAGAAATTAAAGCTGCAAGCAGCGATGAAAGGGCCCTCGCACCCGGGCTCACCGCAATCACGTGGCCATAGGAAAACAGGGAACAGCGGGCAATATGCTTTTTAAGTGGTAAATATAGGAGGAATATGTAAAAGTCATTTATATGTGCCAAATTTCCTGCTGCCAACAGATTATAACTGAATATTGGCCTTTAGATGTGTTCAGGCCAGGACTCTTATAAAACGTGTGAAGTTTGAGGCAGATTGGGCATTGCATGTTTAAGTTAGTGTAAAACAAGTCATTTCCTGTTGCCAGCAGGTGGCGCTATAATTATAACTGAATATTGGCCTTTAGAAGTGTTCAGAACAGGACTCTTATCAAACTTGTTAAGTTTGGGGCAGATTGAACACTGCATACCTGAGTTACAGCAACTTCCTGTTTCACTGCATTAATAGCATGCTTTTAGCACTTAGCTAAGTGTTACGCATGTTTAATTATGTTTGTATGTTGCCAGCCTATTCTTGCCCCTTTGACTTCACTTTTTAATACCTGTTCATAGAGTCATAACAGTGTTAAACATGTCACTTCCTGTTGCCTGCAGGTGGTGCTATGACCTACTGCTGAATGGGGTATGTGTGATATGTTCAGGACCGGAATCTTATCAAACTAGTTAAATTTGGGGCAGATTGGACACTGCATGCCTGAGTTACAGCAACTTCCTGTTTCACTGCATCAATAACATGCTTTACCACTTAGCTAAGTGTTGCTAGCAAGTTTTAGTAAGTTTCTAGCATGTTGCTAGCCTATTTAACACTTATTGATGCTTTTCAATATGTTCCTAGGTGTCCATAACAGTGTTAAACATGTCACTTCCTGTTGCCAGCAGGTGGCACTATGACTATAACTGAATATGAGCATGGGTATGTGTTCAGGACAGAACTCCTATCAAACGTGTGAAGTTTGGGGCAGATCAGACATTGCTTGCCTGAGTTACAGCAACTTCCTGTTTCTTGGCGAAACATCAAATTTTGTCAGGCTGCCAGGGACACGCCCCTTGACGAAAACTCAAGATCTTCGCAAATTAACATCACAAAGGTCTTATGAATACACTCAGCAAATTTGAAGATGATCCGATTAAAACTGTAGGAGGAGTTCGTCAAAGTACGAGGCATGGAAATTGAAAAAACTGCACAAAAATCGTACCGGAAATTCAAAATAACGTACTTCCTGTTGGGTTCTTGATTTTGTACCAAGATACTGTTTTTGTAGGGAATGGCGTGTTACACGTGTGTACCGATTTTCGTGCATGTATGTAAAATGTAGCTCGAGGCGCACTCTTTTGAAATTTTATAGGTGGCGCTATCGAGCCATTTTGCCACACCCACTTTTGAAAACCATATCAGATGTAAATTTTCGCCAGTTCTGACCCGTCTGCAAAGTTTCATGAGTTTTGGAGCATGTTTAGGCCCCCAAATAAGCGATTCACTTTGGAGAAGAAGAAGAATAATAAACGGAGCAATTCCAATAGGGTCCTCACACCATCGGTGCTCAGGCCCTAAAAATATAGAACTTTTGCCCTTTGTGATTACATTCTGTTTTGTGCTGCCACCTACTGGAAGTACACACTTTAATTGACTTTTCACATGGAGTAGTGTAACAAAATGGATGACGAAAAACTCATAAATGAAGTGGGGAAATGTCCTGAATTATATGCCACAAACCACACATTCTCCAAAGACAACAGAACAAGAGAAATCAGCTGCCTAGAGGAAGATTGCTGAGGTTACTTGATTTTCAGGTAAGACTGCCAAGTAAGTTGCCTTATTGGCCCTGGGGTTAAATGTACAGTGACTGAGGTTTGTAGTGCATCCTCCAGCGAGATGACAAAATGCCAGAGGCATTCCTCATCATACTGTGGGCTTGACACAATCTGTAGTTGATGATGCGATGTTGTCTTGTCTTGAATAAGTCTTGACCAGGGCAAGACCACATCAGGTAGGTTTCTAAAGGGAATTCTGTGAATGCTCTCCAGATCCTGGTAGCTGCTGATCATCTGGCACCTCCAGCTTCTTTACATCTAGTGCCTGCCCAATGGCTGAGCCAGCAAAGACACCAGTGCTTGACTGCCCATACTCAATACTACAATATGGACTAGATGGAAGTGATATTGAGCATCAAGCACAGCCAATAACACCACAGAGAATGTTTTTAAAATGAGTGCAGAACAAGTCACTTTGAGACAACTATATCAAGCGGAAGAAAAGACAGCAATTGCCAAGTGGCTCTGGAGCTGTGCATTAACAGGAGTGGATTCCTTCCTGAATATATTCCTACAAAACTAATGGTAATATTTAAAGTTCAATAATAGTAATAATAGGTTTTTAAAAAAAAATAAAATCAAAATGTTTTTCATTTGTAGACACCTTTTATGTTTCTTTCTATGCTTGTCTTCAACTACATGCAGCGAGCCAGGTGACAACATTAAATTAAACAAGGTATGTTCAATTACCTAAATGTTTTTAACAATATAAAGTCAGAATGTTTTTTTTATTTGAATACACCATAAAACCAATGTATTTCTGATACTGGTCTTCTATGTTTCTTTGTATGCTTGACTACATTGACTATTTGGGTTTCATTCGGAATGAAACCTCTGCAAATAAAATGACAGATGAATTATGAGAATACAATTATGTGAAAAGGCCCAATCTGAGTCACTTTCTAATCACTCCTTGCCAAGCTTGGTTTCTTTATTTGCATAATTCTGGAGTGTGAAACCAAACCGAGCAGGTTTGTGCTTCCTTACAGGCAGATATTTGACTAGCCACCACGCTGATACACCCTGGAGTGAGTCCTGTCATAACAAATTACGGTCCGCACCTGTGAATCAGGCGTTTAGGAGAATTCTACATGTCAATCACGTCATGCGGTTGGATGTTTGTATAATGAAGTCCTCCTCCGGTGGCCTGGTCACGCTCTAACAATGGCCGAGACCCGACGGGCTCCAAAACACACAAACTGAAGTGGAGGAATGTGTCTCCTGTCACCGAGGGCTTCCTCCAGAACAGCAGCGTGGTGCTGTTTCATTACTCTCAGCTTACGCTTCCTCTCTGCCTCCTCGCCCCTCTCCCACATTAATGAGCTTACTCTTTCAGTCAAAATAAGAATATGAACCTTTGTTTTCTTTGCTCTAACTAGCCCTTAATTAATATTGTCAGCGCAGCACGAGGGCTCACGTCAGGCTGGGCGATGTGAAGAGACAAGCTGCATGGAATGAAATTTTGGGAAGATCTGCTAGAACCCAAACATAGCATGAGAGCCTGAATGAGGGTTTAGAAATCGAGTCCAGTGTTGGGAAGGTTACTTTGGAAATGTAATAGGTTACAGATTACAAATTACCCCATTTAAAATGTAATAGTAATGTAACTTTTTCAATTACTTTATTAATGTAACTGATTACTTTTTGAAAATTTCTAATAAATGTTTTCAACTGTTAATCATTTTCAAACATTTACACCATGCAGGGTTAACTAGTGCTCAGCTGATTACTGTCAGACTTTCAAAATCCTTCGTCACCTGAATTAAGATGATCAAATTTGAACATCCACCACAAAATCAGACTGTACTGTAGTGCCGCTTTTTACTTTGAGATTGATCTGAAGTTCAATGCAGACTTAAAATCATAAGAATATTTTATTGATACTGTTTTTGAAACCAAATCTTTGCATAACTACAGGAAACAGTGCATCTAACAATGCTTTGGGAAAAAAAAACTGTTAGCATATACATCAACCCAAATACGGTTATCTAATAAGCATGTGTCATATTCTGTGTACTAAACTCCTGAAACACTGGTGTCTGTTTGTATATGATGTGATGATAGTTTTCTGAAAAGAAATTGTAAAATGCTCATGAAGTGAGCAGTTCTAGAGATTATGTTTATGTGTTGATGTAGGCTATTCATATACTGTACATTGAAGCGGCAGAGACTGAAAGCACTGCGAGCGATACACACACACGCTTCAGTATGTGTAGTAAATGAAACCGCGCATCCGGGAAGAAATTTCATGCCGGGAAATCTCACACTCATCCAGACCATCCCATACACCCAAACAAATTCTGAAACATTGACAATCCTATTTTTGTATGACCATCTCATAAAAGAGGTATAAATAGGCTGGGGACATGCAAAATAATTAAAAGTTCATCCTGAACTGCACCTTCACTTCTATTTTACTTTTCAGTCACATTATTTTCCTCTCTGTCTCTTACATGACTTTAATACTCAAGATTTAACAAAACTATACTTTAGAAATTGCCTACATGTCAGAATTGGTACAATAATAACTACATCATTACAATATCTTTATGGGAAAGTCCTATACGGAATATGAGTTATATTTTTCTCTTACAAAAATTAACCATGCTTTTATTATTATAGTAAAAGTAGGGTAACCATGTTTTTTGGCAAATTTACCATTTGTATTTATTTTTTACTACAAATTCCATGGTTAAACTATGCTTAGTGTAGCAAAAAACACGGTTAATTTGTGATTACCATGGTTTAACAATAGTAATCATTGTCTTTGGATTTATAGTAAAATCATCGTTAATTTTCATAAAGGTTGTGTTGTTGTCTGCCCTAGCTCCCCCTAAACCGATGTATAAAACGATGTGATTATTTGTCTGCTAAATTAGCCTACTACTGTAACTTTACAGTAGATAATAATGATGTCCTTTAGTAGTATTTTGAGTGATGACTGATGAGCAATGGGCTGCTACTGCTTAACTAAGTAAACAAAGACAAAACTACAGTTTACAGATGAATCTGACCTGCACTTGAAACCCTGAACAGTAGTTTTGCTTCTCTGCTCCTCCTGGGCGCTCTCACTCCATTCTCAAGCGCTCGCATTAATTACTTTGATGGAAACTGTTTGGTGGAGAAATGGAGCGCGCGCGAGCCAAAGCTTAACATTGCCAGTCACGACTAACCGATTCATGATTTATTAGAGACTTATTATTGAATGGCGAATTCGGAAATAATCACATTAATACATTCGGCAGACAATTATATAATAACAATATTTTAAAAAAGCGTGCCAAATGGACTGCCAGGCCACCGGGAATTGTCCTGGTTCTCCTGATGGCCAGTCTGCGCCTGAACAGAGACTTGCTGAACATGCAGGATTCATATATTGTCTTTTTGCGGCTTTATATTCACAGAGACTAGTCCATATCGCATTTTGATTCAAGTGTACTGACCTTCTTTTGATTTATTCATCCAAAATGTGGCATATTCCGTGACATTCCGCGTTATAGGAGTTTTATGACTGGATTCTACGAACCCATCGCGGCCATATGTCTCATATTTTAGAGTAGTCAGTGCAATTTGGGAAAGAAATCAATTAAATCTGTATGTGTGTGTAAATATTCAGATGTAACCCCCTTTGTATCGTTAACAATTTCATAAGTAACTGTAATTTAATTACACATTTTTTCTTAGTAACTATAACTGATTACAGTTGCATTTATTTTGTCATTAAATTACGTAACGCCGTTACATGTAACTAGTTACTCCCCAACACTGATCGAGTCACCCAAACACAAACAAAATCACATCGTTTTTGCAGTAATGCAATGAAGAAATCCAGGACAGAGAACAGAAATAACACCTCCACATTCACACAGTGTTAGTCAAAGTTTAAAAGCACGGATCTACCAAAAATGAATAATTTACTCACCTTTACATCAGTTCAAACCCATAAGACGCTCCTCTTCTGTGTAAAATAAAAACAGAGTTATTGAAGAATGTTCACACATGTGACACCACTGTGACATGCTTATAGCAAAAAGACACAAAAATATGACTGAACAGACTGTCAAAACGTTTCAAAACAATATTTCACTTAAATGTTGACCTATTATCTAATTTAGCACAAATGAATGTTTCAACTGTTTTGAGGTAGAGAGACAACTTTAATAAGCTCTAATTTAAATCTAAATGTTAAACTACCACAAAGTTAAGAACTGTATGGGTAATTTGCATTCTCATTCAGGAGAGCATTTGATTGCACAGATGTCTTGTATTTTTGCTGTTTTTGATCAGTTTTTCCACTAGTCTGCATTGAGACTAGTTTACCAGCAAACACCTGCAGTCTTAGATGTAGTGGCAGAACAAGATTGACGGATTGTGTGTTAACTACCTATCAGCTTTCATATTGGGTAGGATTAGTGATGAGGAATATGGTCATGCAGAATATGTGCTTTATAAGTAGTAATAAACAGCCAATATGTTAATAACAGGCATGCTAATAAGCAACTAAGTAATCGTGAGAATTGGTCCCTATACTGAAGTATTGATAGTATTAATGTCCTCTAAAGAGAAAAACAATTAAAAGAAACAAGTTATGAACATCATTATTAAACTGACAGAATCAGTTTGTGTCTTATTTTTGACCCCGTAGCTCACAGTAAAAGAATTTAGCTAGGAGTAATCTGATGCCTGGAGGCAGGGGCGGACTGGGGCTAAAAAGTGGCCCTGGACTTTCTGGCACAGAGTGGCCCACCACACCATAAACCCACCAGCTAATATATAACACAATTCAGAAACAAAAATGCTATCTTTTTTTTTTTTTTAATTATTATTATTGAAATTATTATCATTAATATTAATGTTTGACTGGCACTTTTTTAACATTATAATTAGTCTTTTCTGGTTTATCTGACAAATGGTAAATAATTTAGAAGAATTTTTATACATCTTTTTTTAGAGGGATAGTTTAATATCATTAACATTAAATATAATATCAGTTCACAATGCTCTGCTTAAAGGACTTGGAATGTAGTGCAGAATGTGGACTGTTTTTTATGCTGCCTTTCTATTGGTCCTTCAGAAATCATTCTAATATACTGATTTTCTGCTCAAGAAACATTTCTGATTATTATCAATGTTGAAAACAGTTGTCCTGCTTCATATTTTTATGGAAAATGTGATACATTACCATTTAGTCAAGGGTAATATTAATATATGTATAACTTAATACTTTTATTCAACAAAGTCGCACTAAATTGATTTAAGTGACAGTAAAGTTATTTATACTTATTACAAATTAATTATATTTCAAATGAATGTTGTTCTTTAACTTTGTATTCATTAAATAATCATGAAAAAGCTGAAGTAGCCTATCACAGTTTCCACAAAAATATTAAGTGAAAACCGTTTTCAGTACTGGTAATAATGAAAACCATTAGTAATAGGTTAATTGATCACAAATAATTACTGATAATAATTAGGCAGCAATTTCTGAAGATCATGTGACACTGAAGACTGGAGTAATGATGCTGAAAATACAGCTGCACATCACAGAAATAAATTACGGTTTAAAATATCTTTCATAGAAAACCAATATTTTAAGTGTAATATTTCATATTATTTATTTGATCAAATAAATTACTAAATAAATAAAAAGTCTTATTTCAAACATTTGATCGCTAGTATGTATATCAAATAATGCATGTGAACTAGCAAATTATACAGGCACTTTCCTAATCACAGCACTTGAAAGCGAAAGTCTTCAGATTTACACTGTTCTACAGTAGGCCTAAGTTCAAGAATGATATTTTAAGTTTTTTTTTTAATTCTTAGACACGTGAAATTACAGAACAAAGCCTCGATGGACATTTACAAACATTCACTCTTATCTTATATTGTGACGAATAACGTGGCATTAATTTAAGAAATTCGAAAAGACCAGAAGTACTTTGCACTCCTGAAAATTAATGTCTGTCGTTTAGGATTTTCCTACGTAAACAGTTAGCAAATATTGCTGAATTGTCTCGTCATGTTTAGCTTTTTCATCTTACCTCAGAGTCAGGTTGCATTCAAGTGGCGCGCAGCTCAGCTCCGTGAACAGTAAATCCCGCCTTCTACACTTTGATTGGCTGTTTCAAACATTTTGACATTGACAAGTGCTTTTGAGCCGCTGCACTGAGCCCTGAGCACGCTAAATTAATTACAATTTTTGACTCAAATGGGCCATGCGGGCCATTCATCTGGGCCGATGGAGGAATAGTCTACGTATACACTTAATATAATTCATTATTTATATTTACGCAATGGGCCGGCCCACATTGTACAGCGGCCCACCGGGAAAACTCCCGGTGCTCCAGATGGCCAGTCCGCCACTGCCTGGAGGTTATTTCCACAACAAATGCCTTAAACATCAAACGCATAGATACTTCACTTTTGACCTGGGAAAGAGGGGAGGTGGTGTTCTGTTGCCACCTCATAGCCTAATTTCCAGACACGCAAAGCCAAAGTGCTGTGTGGCGACCACATGAAATGACACTTTGTCCTGTGCTGTGTGGCCAAACGGAGAGGAAGAAACCCTGTCACTCCAGAGGTGTCTGCGTTACGGCTGGTGCTGGTGAAGTCAGTGTTTTCCAGTCACTATTGTGCTTCACACAGGCTTTCTCAGCATTGGGCTGAACTCACACACCTCAGGTCTGACGGCCTGACATTAACACGCTATTAAAAATAACGGTTCGCACAATGCTGCGAGCTGATTAAAGAATCAGTGCATGCAAACAACAAGCAGCAGTCTTTCCCAAAGGTTGTTTTTAAAGCAGTCAACATGCATTAAACTGTCAGTGCTGATGGTGGCCCTGGAAATCAGCTGGTGTAAATCCCTCTTAAAGGCAGCTAGTCTGGGGTTATGTTTGCCGTTTACTTGTTTATCAGCTCCAGCAAACCACCACCTCTGCAGGTCACCGCTCATAGCCTGAAGGCCTCTTAACACCTAGTTTTTCCCCATTATAACCGTGTCTGCCAATGGCCTAATTATTGCAAGAAATTCAAGCAGCCACTATAATGGCCTGTAGTTTGTTTATTTGAAATGATGAATGTTTTTTTTATTCTGCGCCTCAGGCTCAACAGGAATATTGTTCTCAAGAAATGACGCAAGTTGCAGTGTTTACTCACATGTTTATGCCTTTGAAGACGCAATTACTACTCTCTTCGATTACAGAAACAGAATTAGTTTGTGGATGCAGTGAATTCAGAGTAATGCAGGTTTGTTTAATCCATTATTTCTTTCAAGGGTTTCTAGTACCTAACGTTGTAATCATGACATGCCAGGGACAGGTCTGCTCCACTTTGTGAATTTACTTCATAAACTGAGTGGTTTTTAATATTTGTATTATGCAATAACATATGTGTCCCTGGAGCACAAAACCAGTCATGAGTAGCACAGGTATATTTGTAGCAATAGCCAAAAATACATTGTATGGGTCAAAATTATCCATTTTTCTTTTATGCCAAATATCATTAGGATATTAAGATCATGTTCCATGAAGATATTTTGTAAATTTCCTACCTATCTTTATAAAAGCAACAAGGTGCTCTGGGCTGTGATTCATGTCTAACAACAGTCTAATGAATTAAATAATGGACATATTCATGTGTTGGGGGTTTTTAGTACAGTGAAACAACAACAGGATATCATGAAGAGGCCACATCTACGAATGTGCATGCGTGCAAACAATTAATCTGTTTTCCACTATGACCTTTATCCATGAAATGTGTCCAGGTTTGGGATGGACAATACAAGACTTGGAGCAGCCTTTTCGTCCACTGAACAGATGGAAACAGCCATTCTTCTCAATCATGTACATGTCGTCTGTGCTGAATTTCCAGTCAGAAGGACTTAGCTCTTTGCCAACCTAAATGGTGAGTCTGCATGCACTGAACATGCAGCTGGTTTTGCTCCAAACAGGTTCTGGGCCGCAGTCCAGCACAGGGTTGAGGAATAAGGAAATGGTGTGCATGAATGCCAGCTCCATATACCCATGTCTCGTTGTCTGATTGACCTTGGCCAAGCTAAACAGTCATCTTTTATGCAGTTCCATCATGATCAATATGAAGTCTTGCACTATTTTAACTGTGCCACCACTCGTCTTATTGATATGTCATCTAAAGTGTGCATATTTTACAACCAGAACTCAGAGTTTTGTCCATTTTTCTCACTTTTATGCATCATGATGTATCACTCATAGCATTCATACAAAAAAAAAATATTCATTCACTGCATTATCACCCCTCCACTAGCTAGAAGAAAATGAATCTGATGTTTTCAAGCTCCTTTGCAAAATGTTGCACAGCTGATCTACTCCTGTAATTGATTTAAAAATGAAACCGAACCAATTTATGGGCGTAGAGGCGGGACTTGTTGTAACTTATGTGTTGACAGGATTACTGTGTGCGCGAGCCACTGAAAGATTGGGTGCGTTCAGTTAAGAATACATACATGTGACCCCTGTAAAAGCTGTGCTGGCTACTAGTAGGCTTTTCCTGTCAGAATATGGCAAAATTAATCTCCAGGGTGCGGGACGAAAACCCCCTGTTCAGCCTCCAGGGTCAAGCAATGAATTCATTAGCTGCTATTGCTCTGGACTGGTGTCCATTATACAAAGCACTAATGTATAAAAGGTCCCTTGGAGCAAATGAAGTGGAAACATACACCATTTAAAATAATAGATACACTGAAACAAGACCTAATTGTTCTGCTTTCTTTAAATTAATCATTTTCCAGTTGTGCTTTCTTGGAGTTGAAGCATGACTAACTATCTTGACTACCAATTATTCCTGCATTCTAGCATCAGAGATTCTTTGTTATTTTAAGCTTGCTAAGAGGCACATCTGACAACTGGATCTATGCAGGAGGTGTGCAGTAAATGAAATCTTGCCCTGTGATCCCAGTGTGGACATTGGATCAGGGATTTCCAGGGTTGTTGGAATGTCAAACTTTCAAAGTGAGACACTCTTTAAAGCAATCTAGGCCTTAAGGTTTCTTGAGCAACTCTGTAGTGTATGGTTCACCCAGTGACACTCTGTCCATCAAGAACTGTACATTCATATCTCCTCTGTCAGACCACACACGGCTGCTCTTGGTGGTGTGGTCTGGTAAATAACCACTTAACCACACTGAATGCCACTGTTCCTTTAATGCCCAATGGACTGAAAGTCTCCACCAAGACAACCTAATTCAGTCAATCAATCTCACTGTACATTTTCCCACTGTTCTGCATATCCAGTATATGATTTGTCATCTTATAGTTTGATTAAATTGTGTCTTGTTACCAGGCAGTGAAGTAATGTAATTCACCTCAATGTGGTTCTCTTTGAGTGGGCACTGTAAATATCAAAATCATGCTTCATCCCTTACACCGGTTAATTTGAAGTGACTGGAAAAAGTGAGTGTGACTCTCTCCGACAGGATTAGGTATTGAAAGGTGTGTGGTATGGTCAGAGATGAATGCCACCATGGTATCTCCCTGCCTGAGATTTACAACCTAGTGTGTGGAACAGACTGCTCCGGTCAGACCTCTAAACCACTTTTAATCAGAATTACACAAGTCTTAATTTCAACAACTGACAGACTCTTACTTACCCGGTGACCACCAATAAATAAACAAACTCTTTTTTACTATCGGAAAGGTCTAGGCGAAAGAACCAAAATATTTCCTGTGGTGGCTGACTAGCTTAAAGTTTGGCTGGAACATGCCACCACCACACAGATTTAAATTCTTGCCAACACATAAGATGTCAACCTTTTATAATTCTTCTGCATTCACAGTGGACACATTCAGTATATGGGGAAAACAGAGCGCACAGTGCAATCATCCATGCACACAATAAGTGTATTTTATGGCTATTAGTGGTAAAAGTGAATATATCAATACTAATAAGTATAATGAAAAAATGAATAAGCAGTTCAAAATTGAAACCTTGCAAATGAAGGGTAAATATCAACAGTGGGCCTAAGACAGAGCCTTGTGGCACTCCATACAGTATCTGTCAGAATATTGTTACTTGGTGAGGTTTATACTTGTGTGCTCTCTTGTTTGTATTATGTTTTGTGCATTTATTTATCTGCTGTTATGTGTTCATCTTCCCCACGTCTTTGTTCATTCATTTGTCCGATTAACTCTTTCCCTGCCAGCATGTTTTTAAGAAGTTGCTAGCCAGCACCAACTCATTTTTAGCAATTTCACAATGTGCAAGCAATGCTTCTTTTCCTTGTTTCTGCTGCTTCTTCACTTGTTTTTAGATCTAGAGATTCTGGACTATTTCAGAAGATGTGTAATAGCACCCCCTGCCATATTACAGTAAAAACATGTATTGCTGGAAAATTTCATCAATGGCAGGGAAAGAGTTAAGAACCCTGCATTTGAGTCATCACCCTCTTCATGCACCCTCACCTAACAATACCTGGGTTTGCATTACTTCCGTTAGCATCAGGAGCGACACCTTCCACTGACTAAGAGTCAAGATGTAAAACAATCCCTACTGATGAATCAATCATGATAACTACACATGCAACATTTAATGCAACTGGCTAGCATGAAGGGAAGATAAAATTACTTGTTTTGTAATTCTTTCTAAAGGTGTTTTAAGCATTGTAATCAGGTAGGGACCAGTGATCTGTGAAATGTTAACAATCATGGAAATGAAACAGAATACACACAAAAAGTATTAGAATTTGATGTAGACTCAAGGCAAAACTTAGAGCTCAAAGCTCAAACTCAAGCTATGCTTGAACCAAAAACCAGACGTGCCAACAGCAACAGGACTAAATGTCAGTGCAAGGCAAGCTTTGATAAGAGAATCTGTGTCACAGCTTCCAAGAATAACAAGCAGACTGTTGGCATACGTTTTTTTTTTAAACATGGAAGTAGGAATGGCTGTTCTCTATGCTGGAAAAATAGTACTAGTAATATCAATATTGCATGTGTTGCTCTCCCTTTCCTTTTCAAGGAGTCTTTGGAAATTAGAGTTTACCTTTCATTATGTTAGTACAGGATTGTATTACATATGCAATAAAACACCTTTTAACCTACCCCAATAAAATATCAAATTCTTGAATGTCTGCTGGCTGTGTCAAGTCTCTTTCTGAAAGATGGACTGTGCTTTGCATGCCAGGCACTGGAACATGCATTCATGGATCTCAAAGCCTGTCTGGTCAGTCTGAATTGAGACATTAGCTCAGTTTCTGTGTGGTTGTTAGCAACTTAACTCTTGGTTTTATAGATTTTATTTCATTGAAGATGGTTCAAAGAACTACATACAGTTTGTAGAGAATGGAGATGAAGAGACTCATTAGATTCTATACATAACTGTAATATAGACTGGCACGTATGTGTTATGATTATTAGTTGTTTCCCAGCAGTGGAGCATCTTGTGCTTTTTTTTAATATATATATATATATATATATATATATATATATATATATATTGTAAAGTCTGTTTTTGGTTTTGTTTCATGTTCAT